>CABFPE010000622.1:382443-431253 GCA_900660155.1 Hofstenia miamia | reverse complement strand
CCAATGAACAGACGACGTAGAGTGAGAAGGCGTCCTAGTATTCCTCAAGGCTGATTCAAGGGCAGAGAGATCAATGGACAAAAAGCCTCTCCCACCAGGGATCTGCACCGCCAATTCAAGGGCACACAACTTTCCCTCCCAAAGTCCTCAACCCTGATTCAAGGGTGGTGAGACATGAGGAGTTCCAGGAGAAGGTGTAAGTGGTGGAAGAACTGTGGAGATATGAAAGCGATTCAAGGCTGACGTCATCTCATCCAGAACCACAGCTGGTCAAGTGCCAATAGGAGTAACTGTGAGCCAATTAAAGGGTGAAGCAGTAGAAAATATTACCACAGATTCACAGCCCTTGGACTGTGAACCAAGCACCAGTAAACAACCACTAAGGATGACTCAGCTACACACCTCCTCAGAAATGACTTCAGAATGAACTGTAAGATCAAAAGAGAGAGAAAAGCAAATGTCAAAGATCAATGGAGAAACTTTACACCCTTACTTTATGGGGACATTGAAGATGTGTTATAATGCATTTGCAAAGCTATCCCCAGAAACAAAAACTCACATACAGAAAGTCAGGAGAATCGAAGGGAGGTATTTACCAATTGTGCTCAATGCAAATAATAGACCAAAAGTAAATGTCATCATAAGTTATCTGCAAGAAATGAATGAAATGTTAAAAATGCCATACATGCGCAGTATGGTTCACATCGTATTTGATGATGCATTCACATTGGATACAACACAAGTGATAATCGCCTACAAAGATAAAATTGCCAAAATCCCAGAGATAAACATCAATGAAGAAAATCTCACGATTATACATATATTGAAGCAGAAAGAATATACAAAAAACTTAGAACAGAAAATAGATGACACAATGAGAATGGCAAGGGTGCAAAATATCAGAGTGGTAATTGTCACAATATCAATGCAACAAGACATCCCCAAAGCACCTAGAAGAAGCATGCCTGTTGGGCGAGAATATTTTCCCATGGGAGAGAACACTGAAAACTACAACAATCCCAGAGCTAATACGATTCGATCTGCAAATAGATTATTGGGCATAGATCTACAGAATTATGGTAGACCTATGCATCACGACAAATGAAAACAATAGAATGAACGTTAGATATGGATGGAATAGAAAAGGCCAACACATTATTCATAAAGTGTAGTCTGACACAACGTCAAGAACATTTACAACAAATACAAACAATTTGGAAGAATATGAAATTGCAACAGAAGGTAGAGGAAGGTTGGCCAGAAATAAAGATTGATGCACCATCACGGAAGTTTCACAAATTGGTAGAAATGGCACTGACAGAGGTGAACAGAGCATATGAATTAAACCCAAAAAAAAGACTTTAAACAGTTATTATTTGAAGAAAAGAATGCACCTGAGATATGCTATAGAATGACAGTGTGGATAATAGCGATATTCACAACAGAAGATTCAGAAATAAAACAACTGATCTCACAACATACTCGCCACAAACTAGTAAAAGCAAAGAAATACAAAATAGCAATAGCCCCAATAAACATGCAAACAAAGAATTGGCTACTAAAAGGTCACACTGGGAAACTAGAGTCACCAAACAGATCAGAGAAGCCAGTGCAAATGATGGAGAAAATACTGAGCAGAATAATAATGAACCAAAACCCAATGGGAAAAATATCAGTAGTAAGCATTGCAAATAAGATGGGGATATGCCGCAGCAAAGTCATGATATTCAACAAGCCCATCAGAAAGTATATGTGCGGAGCAACATCCAAGACACGGGTAAAGCAACTCCAAAACCAACAATGGCTAATGACAAGGAATATCATAAAAAGGAAACTCGCAAGCACAGCTGAAATCAGGAAAACGATAGCACTCAAAAACATGCAGGGAACCCTCAATCGCAAAATGGAACGCTATGAAAGAGATAGTCCGTGGTGCACATTTACTAAGATTACTCAAAGCATTGAGATGATAAAACAAGGGGCATAACGGAACCAGTAGAGGTTTGTGAAATGGTCACAAAATCCCAAGCAGAAATGCTAGAGGAGGAACAACTACTCACATCATCCAGACTACTATTATCTCCCAAAACACAACAAACCATTGACAGGATAAATATCGAGAAATGGGGAGAGATCAGTCCAGCCAAAACACTAGAATGGATTGATACTGATGATGAGTGTTTCCTGGTTGCAATTAAAGTTACGAGAGAAGCTAAAGACATCAAGGAGAGAAATTTCCAGAACATCAGAGAACAACAAACAGTTGCAAAAATGAAATTGATGTTTACTGTAGTGTTCACACAAACAGAATTAGAAGAGCTACTAAAACCATACAATCAATTGGCTATAGACGTCGAATGCATTACTTCAAGAGTGGAAATCAAGGAAGAGATACGATTGAAATTGAGCTGGAGGGGATTAACACAAGCATTCTGGGATACAATTTCAGAAGCTAAAATGAACTACCCCACCACAAAAAGGCCTAGCTACAGCATCAACGATGGAAGGCTCTTACCCACACATAGAAAGAGAAATAGAAACAAAAATCCTGATATGCACACCACCAGAAACTGTTGCAATACTGGTGGTCCTCCCATGATGGAGATTACTGAAAGAAGTTAAGGTGGTGAAGACATTCCTTCACGAGTATAAGTCATATGTAAATACAGAAAGAAAATCAAAAGCCATGATAGAACAAGATGACTATAAAAAGTTGAAAGAAATAATGTTACAAAATGATAACAAAGAAAGGGTCTACATTGAAGGCACAATAACGCCAGATCAGCTGTACACAAAAGGAAGACCCATCAATTTACAATTACAAGATCTCAGGAAGGAAATAGAGGAATGGAACCTGAGAGCCATAATGCTATTTTCTGCAGTAAATGAAATAGTTTGGACAGACATCTGGGAAAGGAAATACTGTTATTACGATGTAACAAAATGGGTAGAAATCATCACAATGATGCGGATCAAAAAAATGATCCTAATATTATAACAGAGAAAGAAGTAAGGGACAACATCAGTTTCGTTTACAAGGATGTGGCAAATACTCAGAGTCTACAGAAAGTCTTCATGCTTTTCTACCCCAAAAACCAAATTAGAGAAGATCTAGCACACACCTGCAGATTTGATGTGCAAATGACACTCATGATCAGCATTAAAGGAATACAATTATATCACAAATTCTATGACATCTTTTCACAGAAAATCAATGAACTAAGAGAAATAACGCTGATAGCAGAAGACAGCTGAGAAGCACAGTTTCTGAAATATGCCAATGTCATAACAACAGAAAGAGAGGCAGTTCTTAAAATGACAAAACAAAACGAATTCGAGAAAATAACTTGGGCCAATCAGCAGGCTGAAGCAATAATTCAGAAGGTGGACACTCTAGTGCATGGAGAACAAGCTGTGCTGAAAATAACGCAAGCTGAAGGGGGGCGTGTAGCAGCATCCAAATAAAATCATAAATAAGCTGCAAACATTGCAAGTAGGAGATTAAGATCGAAAAGAAGTTGATTAAGAATATTTTAATTAAATCAATTAGTGTTATTTCAGATTTATTTGTAATATGCAACCAAGAAACAACATGTGTCAAAAAAGAGATATTTGTGCCTGTCATTAAAAATACTTTTTGACTAACTGATGCTTTCATTATTTTCAGCCACCATCTTAGCAGAAAAATCAAATTTGAATTGACAGGTACTTCTTTTGGAAATATTATAAATAGATTAAAACCCTGTAAGAAGTTTGATAAAGAATTTTATTCAGAATTCTTATTTTGTTTCACACTAATGGTTTGATTATTTTTTACGATGTCAAGCTAATCAAGTGGTGTTTAGTAGTGGTCTGGATACATCACAGGGAACGATTCTAGGGTCTCTGTGCCAGATCACGAAATTGCACATATGTTAGGCATAGGGGTTTTTTTCTTGATTAGTTGACTAGCATTTCATTTCTACATGTATTAAATAACTAATTGTCAGCAAACAGTTGGATGACCAAACTCTAGGAATTATATTAATATTATTTTAGATCCAAATTAATGACCTATAATCGACTGATAATGTGACCATATAAGTAGTAAATTATAAATGTAGGTTAGGAAGTTGTTCGAACAGAATATATTTAAATAAGCCAATATATTTCAGCTACATATAATATTTAATGAACAACTAGTAATAATTCAGGTTGCAAAAGTGATATAACACTTTCACACAATAGAGTTTAAGTCGAATTGTGTCATGTCTTGAGTGAGCACTGAGCTAACGTAGGATGACACTGGATGTGGAGATCTGCTTTGGGCAGATGCCCATCAGAAGATCATTATGGAGGTTACCACATGGCTTCATCACCTAAAAAGTGAGCAGTTAATTCCAGGTTACATAAGTTAACAGAAGAAACTAGTCAAGCAGTAACAGCAAGTAAATCCTTACCCACAACAACACAGCTAATGTTATAAAGTAACAGTAGATAAACAGTGATAATGCCTGGTAGAGGATGTTACCATAATAATTCCAAAAAAGTTTGAAAATTGTTTTTGATTACTATTAATTATTAAGTTCAATTAAGCTACTTAAAAACGACATACTATTTATGTGCTGACCCATATTATTTACATATAACTTAAGTAGTAATGGAGCCAGTACTGATCCTTGCAGTACTTCATGGCTTAGTTCTAATGTATTTTTCTTTGAATTTCACATACTGGTATCTACTACTTAAATAACTATTTCTCATTTTGTTTTGCAACAAAATATGAAATCATAAAGTTGATACAATGTTTAAAAAATAAATCCAATGGGCCCTCTCTAATACCAACATGGTTCCTAAAACTCTCAGGTGACTTAATAGCTGAACCAATATGCTACACCTTAAATACATGTATAAGACACTCCTTTTTTCCAGGTGAATTGAAATTGGCAAATATAACACCATTATTTAAAAGAAATGATCCTGAAGATTGGGAAAATTATGGACCCATTTCAATCACTTCTCCAATCAGCAAAATATTGGAACAACTTCTTTTTAATCAAATTCACAAGGATCTTTGTAAACAGGATCTCTACTCCAAAACACAATATGGTTTTTATAAATGTATATCTATTGGCAACACTTTAGTACAAGCTACAGAAAAATGGTGAACAACAATAAATGATAATGAATACTCAAAAATTGGATGGACCTCTCAAAAGCATTTGATTCCATAGATCACAGCATCTTACTGTAAAAAGTTAAATTTCTAGGTTTTTCTAATGACAGCAGAGGTCTCATCTCCAGTTATTTATAGGTATAGAAAAAGTTAAAATTAATGAATCATTTTCAGATTAGGTATGAACTAAAATGGTGTTCTGCAGTGTACAATTTTGGGTCCCTTATTATTTAATATTTACATAAATGATTTGACTGAGCAAGTAGCTTGTGATTTCATACAATATACAGATGACAGAACATTATTTAATTCTAATAAATTTCCTGAAATGTGGTTCAAACACTCAAAACAAACTGTGCTTCTCTTGCTAAATATTTAGCTTCTACAAATCCACTAAAAACTCAATTCTATTTTGGTAAATCAAAAACTAAATCTACTGATAATTCAAAATACAAACTTCATTTCAGCAGCATTCAAATAAAGCAGGTTGAGTTTATTAAATACATCAGAATTATTTTTTACATAAATCTAAATTTTGATGAGCAACTAAATCATGTTATTAGAAAAATAACCATATCAATTAAAGCCATTCACTTAATATCTCAATAACTTCCAACTAAAGCAAAAATCCAATTTATATATGCTCTAATATTAAGTCATATCAACTATGCCAACATATTCTACACAGCTATAAGCTAAAAAATTCTCAGGAAATTCTAAGTATAACTAAATTGGGCTATCAAAGTAGCAGTAAATAATCATAGTTTTAATAAGAATAATTAATATGGAAAAATTTCAAAATTTTTTCTACATCTGTAATAATGTTACATCTACAGTATATAAATGTCTAAACAATGTTTTTCAAAATAATTAATAATAAATTCCCATGTAACAAAAATGACTTTTCTTCTGCAAAATTAGTAAATAAACAAAATAAAAGAACATGTAGAATTAAACCTATTAGGTATAAGAAGCAAATAATGAAAAATTCATTTCTAAACACAGCTATAAATATATGGAATTAATTACTAAAATATATTAAACAAATAAATAGATTAAAAAACTTTCAAATTGATATTAAAAAATATTTTGCAAATATAATATAATAGTTATGAAATTATTAAATCAATCCATAAGTGTAAAACCAACAAATCAAGTGATCCCTCAAGCATTTACTCATGGGTTTTTTAAAATACTACAGACATCATTGCAAATCCTTGAATTTTTATCTTTAATGAATGCATAATGTGTAATTACTTTCCACATAACCTGAAACTTGCTCACACTACTTCTATTTTTAAGAAAAATAATCCATCAATTACCACTAATTATGTGCCAATCTCAATTACTTCTCCAATAAGCAAAATATTCAAAAGATTATTACATAATCAAATAACTGAACATTTAAATAAGTATAATTTATTATCAAATATGCAATTTGGATTTCACAAAACAACTGATGCATTATTAAGTGCTACTAAAAGAAGACATCTCAGTAGATTCTAATAAATTTGTAGCTATAGCTTACTTAGATCTCTGAAAGTCTTTTTATTCTGTTAATTATAACATACTAATTGAAAAACTATCTCACTAAGGATTTTCTTGTAGTAGTAAGCAATTGATAACTGGTTACCTTAATCAAAAATTCCAAAAAGGTTAATTAAATGATATTTTTGCAGACTGGCGACTGGTTTACAATGGGGTACCTCAGGGAACATTTCTAGGTCCTCTTCATTTTTACTATTTATGTAAATGACATGAATTCTATAACTAATTGCAATTTAAACCAATATGCTGATGACACATGCATTTTAAGTGATAATAAATCAATGCATCTAGTAGTGGAAATTATAGAATTTAATTGTAAGAAATTGTCAAAATATTTTTGCAAGCATAAGCTGAATATTAAGGTATTTTTCAACACAATAAAAGCAATTGCAATATTTCTACAGTGACTTTGAATAAAAATAATGCTAATATTCCTAGTGTAGATACTTGGAAATATTCAGGAGTAACTATTGTCTCAAAGTTAAAATTCAACTATCACATCAATGCAAATTAGCCTTAGGCATAGAAAGTATGACACTAGTAGTTAGGCAGTTACCACCATGTGTTATAATAAAATTTTTCCATGCTTTTGTTATGAGTCACCTTAAATACACAAACATTTTATTTATTATGCTTTATAAAAAAGTTGATATTCCATTAAAATAAGCATTAAATATCTCAGCAAAAAACTCATTGAAATCTAAGCATTACATTTTTAAGCCAATTCTTTTTCTAAAATAACTTGTAATATTGGATACCACTGATATTCTTCAAGCTATTCAGAAGCCTATCATCTTTTGTCATGATTAAAATTCTGGGATTTATTCACAAACAGAACTTAACATCAAAAACTTTTAACATGCAATTAATATAATGTGCCATTCAACCCTAGAATACCCATGTCACTTAATTTTTAAATTTATTGAAAAAAAATTTAAAAAATGAATTTTTCTAAATTATTTACTGAAAATTTATAGATTGTCAAGTTTTATTGCTATGATTGGAAAATGAATGAAGTTTCAATTTTATGTCATCAAATGTTTCATTGAAAATTTAACAATGAAAATGGGTAAAATATTTTTTTATTGGATGAGAAAACAATTCAAAGAGCCAATTACTGGTAAAATCAATTTGAGGAAACTTTTACAATAAAAATCAATTAGATATGCTTGACTAAGTTCAAATGGGTTTCTCACTAATTAATTTTGGGGGAAACTTTAACTCAAAATGCTTTTAACAAACAAGTACTTTGACTGATTGATAGGTCCCCTGAGAAATATTTTTTAAAATGTTTTGCTAAAACCTGACTAATTGATTTTGGGGGAAACTTTTAATGTGAAAGCCTTTAAGAAACAAGTAATTGATTGATTGACAGGTTTTCTTTTTGCAGCATCCTGGATGTGGTTCATGCTAAATTTTTGAATTTTAACAATACGCAAATTTGTCTCCTTTTGTTTGAATTTTTTTGTAAACATACATTTTTAAATTTTTTGATTATATAATAAACCCTGGTATTACTAATATTATTAAATATTATCATATATAGAAATTTTTAAAAGTGCAAAGCCAATCACAAATCTCATGTGTCTATAAAATTTATAGATATTTTAACAAATATTCACAATTTTTTGGAGATGACAACTAGGGTATTTCTCAAAAGTGGCTTTGACTAGAACATAATTTACTTTGGTGAACACTCTAATTTTTTCAATTTAAAAACATTTCCAAATTTGTATAACCATAAATACCTTTTGTTCTAAAAATTAACAGGGTTAGCTAAAATTGGTAAATTCATATAACCATATACATTTTCATATATTTTTTTGGTGTAAAAATATCATATTTAGCTAAGTGTTGTATTTTGCTAGCATAATCTAGTGGAATTTAAAATAATTCCTTGGGCTAAAATTATTGGTTTTCTGGGCTCCAGATCTTGTGAAGTTTATTGGACCTCAATTTCTATTGGTTGGATGAATTTTAGAGTATAAAAACCCTACTACCTTTTTGAAAAATTATTATACGCTTTAAAAACAAAAAAATCTAACTGAAAATGTGCAATGAAAGGTTTATAGACATGGTAAACTGCTAAAAACACTGGAAGATATCAGGGATAACCTGGATGGTAAAAGAATTTCTCCACACAACATGCAAATTGGTGAGTGGTGGGAGATGAGAGACATGATGGCAATACAGACAAAATATGGGCGTGCAATAAAGTTCAAACTAGACAGAAACTAGTATTGCTATTTACCCAGGCATTATGCCTGCCAGATCAATGATGAGGACGTGCCCTTGTTGATCAGAGGCAAGGTAATCAGATTATCTACTGGAAATTGTGTAAAACTTTCTTTTTGCACTTGATAAATAATATATCAATGTAAATATATAGCTTTCCATCTTTGTTTTATTTAGACATAGAGAATACTAAACACTATTATTATTAACCTCACCATTATTTTAACCAGTTGGTTTATGTAATTAAAGCTAGAATATTATTCATATACATTATTTTCGCTAAATTATGTAAAATTAACTAAGTTTAATAAAAAATCTTTTATTACAAAATGCAATATCAAAAATAGCAAGCATAAGACATGCCTCTCGTTATTATTACAAGTTAGAAATATCAAATAGTAGTGAATATATTTTTGCATTTATTACAAGTTACAATAGTGTTAGTAAATTGTTAAAAACATACATGTCAAATGCAGTGGCGGCTTGTGCATGCAAAATTTAGGCAAGCAAATATTTTTTTGTGTAACCAAAATAGTGTAAATCATGAAACATATATTTATAAAGGAAAACCCTGAGACAAATTTTCCCAGAAATTTAACTGTAATATTATTATAGAGATAAGTTCAATAAACTTGCCAAAGATTTCTGTAGTTTTTCCTCCTCTAATCAGTTATTCTTGTATTTGTTTAAAATTTCTTTAACCAGAAAATAATCATTCTGCAAGACGGTAATCAAAACCCAATAGTTTGTATGAATTCAAATATTTTCATATTTTCGGTAAGGCAGTCAATAAATCATGCATTTCAAAATATTAAATAAGAATTTTGTCGATTTTTACAATTGAAGGCATGTTGATGATAGAAATCTTGAAATAAATTCCAAATTTTTTCAAGATTGTGAAGCTTTGATTAGAAAATGGCAGCTGATGAAAATTGCATTTAAGTTGCTCAAAATTTTTTAACATTTTTTTCGAAATCTATCACCTTAAAATATCCACATCATATTATATTTTTTGAATGAATTGGTAATACATTCATAGAAAGAATTAGTCTTTCATTCACAATTGTTATAAATTTTCTAAATTCTGTAAGAAAAAACAAATGGCTACCATTTTATAGTTAAGAATTTTGTACAAGGAATCCGTGTGGCACAAATGTGAAAAAACTAAGTTATATACCAGTTAGAAGCCTCGCTTAAATATATTTCTGTTTTGGTACTGCTTGAATGTAAAAATGTTTCTGATTGATTTAAATAATAAATATCATGTTTACTTTTGAGTCATACCATTGAATTACGATATTAGTAGTTCTTTTAGGCTCTGGTTAGACTATGTGATTGGTCACACGTGATCTATCACATTTAGTGACAGACGTGTTTTGTAACTTTTCTTGGTACCAATCACGTAGTCTAACCATAGCCTTACAATGGAATTAATTAAATGTGAAGCAATGAGTGGAGTGCTTGCTTTGCTAGCTAAATCTTCGCGAGATGAATTGAACAAAACTGATGTAATTTTATCATTTGAGCAAGCATAGGTGCTGTGGCTAAATCATAAAAAATAAATTATTTTCTAATCCAATTCATATTATTACTTGATTCTTGAATAATTTACGATTTGTAAATTTAGATCAAGGTCATACTAATATATTTAGTATGTCCTTGATTTGTACAGCTGTAAATTCATGCAAATACAAATATTAAAAAAATATTGGGCAAGTACTGCGTGCCTTGCTTACATGCAGGAGGTGCTTATGGTCAAATAGTAAAATTCTTGGTTGCTAAAATTACAAAAACAAAATATACTTTTTTGCGTTTTTACAAGTTACAATAGTGTTAGTAACATACATTTTTCACAAAATACCTGTCAAATGGTAAAAATCTCAGTTGCTAAAATTACAAAAACTAAATATGCTTTTTTGTGTTTATTACAAGTTACAATAGTGCTATTAAATTCTTGGTTTTTACAAAATATGTGCTAAAGTTTGTAAAAATGATCATTTTTCTAAATTACAAAACAAAATATATCTCTCACAATTATTACAAGTTACAATAGTGTTAGTAAATTCTTAAAAAATACATGTAAAACGGTAAAATTATCATTTGCTTAAATTACAAAACAAAAAAAATGGAGAAAATATCATTTATAGAAGTAATATTATTGTTAACCATACAATTTTAATCAAAAATAGAAGCATACCAATGAAATCAAGGTTTAGTCCATATCCAATGAGCACTAGTTTGTGAAATATTTTCCTAACAAACAATACATGATAGTAGTTAAAATATAAAAATTAATTTTTTAAATTGATATTTATCATTATCATTATTAAAATGATATAATAAAACATGTTAAAAACAGTGACATTTACCAATATGCCGACTACACATGCCTAATAAGTACCGCAAAAAATGCTTTTGATGCTACAAAAAACCTCCAAACAGATGTAGAAAAATTAAACAATTATTTTACAAATAATCAACTAAAACTAAACATTGACAAAACTCAATTTATAATTTTTTCACCAAAAGCACAAAGAAATCTAATAAGTGATATAGAACTAAAGATAAATAATAAGCCAATAAAGCAAAGTGATTCAGTCAGCTATTTAGGAGTGGAAATAGATAATGAATTAAAATTTGAAAAATTTCTACTGAATAGGATTCAAAAATGACTGCAGGCATTAGATATCTTTATCACTTACAAAATGTAATATCAAACAACTATCATAAACAACTGATACATGCTTTCTGTTTGTCTAATTTTCAATACTGTTCTTTTCTTTTAACTAACCTAAATTCGAAACATCATATGCTTCTATCAAAGACATTTAATTGATGTATAAAAACTCTAAACTTTGCACAAAACATGATGAAGCATCAGTATATTGTAATAGATATAAAATATTATCTCCATTCTACAAATTCATCTGCATATGCTATCTACCTTATTTAAATTCAAATCTCTAAAAACATCTCTCCTTTTCCTTAATGACTATATTAAATTAAATGAGTGATCACAAAAATTTCTGTGTTTAAATAAAAATTCTAATTGCTTTCATCACATATCAATTATATTGTGGAATAATTTAGATAATGAAACGCAAATGGAAAAAAACTATAAAAAATTTAGAAAAAATTGAAGCAGTTTCTTCTAATTAAACAATATACATTAGGGGACGGTAATACACTTCATGCATTTGAAACTTACATCCAACATTGAACACCTACAAAAACATTCACACAAACATTGATAATATTATTATATATTGTACAAATTAATTTGTAGTTATTTATTTGTTTATACTTTATTTTTCTTTTGTCATGTGTTAGTTTGTAGAATTTTGGATACATTGAGCAATAATTTTGCTTTGACTCAAATGCAAACATTAAAACATTGACATCAAAATTATTTTTGACAATGATGAGTAGAATGAATTTGCTTGTGTAGTTTTTTTTCTAATGCAAATCTTTACCAAAATGATGTGGTCATTCAATTACCACATGTTTTATATTGATTACGAAATTATTTATCATTCTCTCTGTGGTTTTCTATTTGGATAGTCATGGCATCATGTACAAAATTTAATGTTTTTTTTGAACTTAATAGGAATGCATACAATAGCATTTATTACATCACGGAATTGTTAATTTTAATTGATGAAAAACTCTATGTTATTACAGCACATCAATCAATTGAAATTTTTGATTGTTTGCCAGAACATATATAGAAGGCTTTCAATTAGTATCATCGTAACTTCCATCATATCAGGTTTTCAGAAGGAAACCTAACAAATGAGCAAATGATTACTTTTATCAAATCTCTGAATTTGTCATGTAAAAAAGAAACTATGTTTTGGGAATGTGATAGAATGAACTGCGAGTTTTTAAGTCAGTTAATCTCTCAGCCCATAGAAAATTTACTTGATCATTGTTACCAGTATCCACAAATTATAGGAAATTCTACATCATAAACTATGGTCCAAATCACAATTTGGTTTCAGAAAAAATTATTCAACATCAGACGCACTTATACAAATGACAGAAAAATGGAGAGCACTATTAGACTCTAATAAATTTGTTGCTACTGCCTGTTTTGACCTCTCAAAAGCATTCGATTCTATTAATCATAATATATTAATAAGAAAATTAAAAAGTATTGGTTTTCCTCTTAACAGTGCTCACCTTATATCTAATTACTTAAGTAATAGACTTCAGCGAGTTAAATTAAATGATAATTTTTCAAATTGGTTGTCTGTCAATAATGGTGTACCTCAAGGAACCATACTAGGTCCCCTGCTATTTAATATTTCGGTAAATGACATGAAGGAAATTATGGACTGTGAAATAACACAATACGCTGATGATACATCTATCTATTGTGGAAATAAATCCTTAGATAAAGCTGTAAAAGTTATTGAATCGAATTGTATAAAATTGAGCAACTATTTTAACATGGATAGATTGCGTATATGAAAAAACTGAATTTTACATAATGCAACCTTTTAGACATCTCTGACTATTCAATTAATTTCAATAATTCATCTTTTATACCTGTTAATAAGTATAAATATCTAGGAGTAATAATAGATTCAAATCTTAATTTCACATCGCAAATAAATACCATTATTAAAAAAATGGCTATAGATATTAGAAAGATATCCCATGTTTCCCAACAGTTACCCCCAATTGCAGTAATTCAAATATTTCATGCATTCGTTATGAGTAATTAAACTATGCTAATATCTTATATACTAATGTACACAGCCAAATGTTAAAAAAGCTTCGAGTTCAACTAAAATGGGCATTAAATGTTTGTAATAAAAACTCTTCTAAAACAAAAGAATATATTTCTAAATCTATTCTTTTTCCACAAGAGTTAATTATTTACAATATTATTATTTATTTCTTCAAATTCATAAAGAAAATACCACCCTACAACGAGATATCATTCTCATTTTCGACAGATTGTCTGAAGCAAAATAAATGAACAAAAAACTACTCACTTGTTAAATTTAATAAAAATATCATGAGTCAATCCTTTATTAATACTGCAATTTATAACTGGAATATATTGCCAAAAGAAATGAAAATAATAGACAACCTTAAAAAATTCAAAAAAGAATTAAAATTATTATTTCTCAAACAAAAGTTTATATCAGGTAGATCATGGATAGTATTTAAATTTTATAATAACGATTATACAATAAATCGAAATTAGTAAGCTATCCATAGTCAATGTTCTTTTATTTATTTCATTTTTGTTATTATTCATTTTTTGTACATAGTAGTTAATGAAGCTTATCATTTGAAATATCAGTAAAAAAATTCAAATGAATATAGATTATCTTATCTTATCTTATCATATCATATCTTATCTAATAATAATCAGTGTAAATTTAAAAAGTTGTAAAACCTCTGTAACAAATAATAATTAATGATTCTTACTATTATTATTTTTTTTATAAATCTGTACATGTAGAAAGAGGTGGATAAATCAAAACTATATTTTTATTTTACTAAATTCTCATTCAATAAAATTTACATTACCACCAGTCTCGATTTCCATGTCATCATTGTGAAATAGTTTTTTATTTACCAGAGTCTTGTAATTCTCACCCAATGCATTGACATAGCGTTTAGGTAGAAAAGATTCAAAAGCAATTTATTACTACAAGAAAAAGGAAAAAAACAATAAACTACCAAAAGCTGTTTACAAATATAATAAATATATATAATATTAAAATGTGTGCGTGTGTGCTGTGTGTGTGCATTTCATACAAAATTTTCAAATGAATGTAGTGTATTATTTTCATTAAGTAGGTATTGTCTATTAAAGAGGAATGTTTGCAATTTGTTTCTGAATTTCTTGTAATTTTTTTCAAGTTTAATTTCTCTATTTAAGTTATTCCATAACTTAGTTGCTGTGTGGTGAAAACTTTTAAAATATTTATCCAAGTATAAAAATGTTTGAGACTGTTCATTTAATTTAATATACTGTTTTAAAAACGAAATTGCAACTTGACCAAATTTGAAATAAATAATATTGATAACATGTGCATTTGAATTTGATAATAAGAAGATAGTATTTTATATTTTAGTGGTAATCGGATGCATTGTCAAGTTTTGTGCAAAATTGAGTATTTTAAGGGACCAATTAATAGTTTTAGAAGGAGGATACAATGTTTTGAATTAATATTTGTAAAGAGGAATGAGCAATATTAAAGTGTGAAAGGCAGACTGCATTTATTAATTGTTTGTGGTATGTATTTGAAATATTTCTGAGATGACAAAGATACCTAACTCCAGAAGCCAGAATTGTTGGAAATTTAAATCATTGTCAATTTCAATACCTAAATAGTTAATAGATTCTCTTTGTGTTATTGGTACATTATTTAATTTAAGTTCTGTTTTTTGTGAGATTTCTGTTTGTCTTAGGGGAGAATATTATGAATTGTGTTTTTTCAACATTTACTTTCAATTGATTATTTGAGAAATATTTTGTTAAATTTTCGATGTCATATTGATGATTTTTAGTTGCATTAAAGACATTTATATCAGTACTTATAAGACATGTATCATCTGCATATTGATAAATTTTACTGTTTCTTACCTGTTGAGTTATATCATTAATATAAATTGCAAATAGAATAGGTCCGAGAACTGTGCCCTGTGGAACCCCACTGTCCGTCATAGCATATTTTAATTTTTTACCATTACGTATAACCCTTTGCAGTAGATTTTTAAGGAAAGTCATTATTAAGTTAGCAGATTTGTTATCAAAGTTATAATATATTAATTTGTCCCTTAATATGTCAAAATTCATTTAGTTAAAAGCTTTGCTCAAATCAAGGAGTGAAACACAACTACATTTTTAGGGTTAAATTAGATTTTATTTGTTCTGATATTGATAAAATTGCATCTTGAGTGCTATAAATATTACGAAAACCAAATAGTTTTTTTTGAAAGAATATTTTCAGATATCAAATATGCATTAATTTGATTATTTAATAATTTTTCGAATAGCTTACTAAAGGGATGGCCAATGGAAATGGGCCTATAATTTTGTGCATTTAGAGGGTCGCCTTTTTTATATATATAACGCTTATGTCAGATTGCTTAAATATATCCGGGAATTCATTATCAATAGTGCATTGGTTAAATGCAAATAGTAGTTGTTTACTAAAGATTGAAAATGACGTGTAATAATAAAATTACTAAGATTATGGGATACCATTGATTTATTTGTGTCTAAATTTTTTATTATGGTTTCTAGTTCATTTGCATTTATGAGTCTAAAAGAAAAGTATGTTTCTCCTGGTAAGTGATTAATATTTTTCTTTCTCTTATATTGGGGAAAATTGAAATTGACAAGTTCCTTGAATGTTGTATTTAGGTGGTCTATTATTCTTGTTTTTCTGTTGTAGTTTGGTTATCAATACTTAATTCAATAATATCAGTTCAAATTTCGTTAGTTCTTCCCAAAACTTTATGAATATATCGCCATTTTTCGTTTTTATTATTTAGTTTATTAAAGAATCTTTTTTCTTTTAGGGCAGATTTTTTATTTCTTAATTTTTTAATAATCCTCTTTGATTTTTTTGTAATTAGTCCAATTAGTTGTTGTCGGTTATGTTTGAGCGAGATCAAACAATTTTCTTTCAATACTTACTAGTTCATGTATGTCACTATTGTAGGCATTTGATAAAGCAAACTTGCGCGATTAAATTTTAATTTGCGGTACTTAATTGGTGCCGCTTTATTAACTGCATTGCAAATTTCATTTGAAATATAATGAATCATGCAAAATCCAGATTTTAATGTGTATATATAGTTGAAAGATATATTTTTAAAAGAGTTTCCATTATTTCATCTGAATAATTTAGATAATCTCTTGCATAAATTATTTTGAATTTATTGACTTTGGTAGTTATATTACTTATATATGTGCTAAGAGCATGGTCACTGAATGATTCAAACATGAATGATTTAAAAACTAAGTCGGAATGTGTTAGAAAGTAATCAATTAAATTGTTCTGTCGTGTAGGACAGTCAGTATTTACACAATGAAAATCGTGTGTTACACGAAATTCTTTTAACGATTTTTTTTCAAAATTATTAAAATAATTTATATTAAAGTCACCCAATATATTTATAGAATAGTAGAGATGACTTATTTCGGACATTTAATTTACTTTAAATTTTAAATAGTCAATATGATAATTCTTATTGGGATTGTATGTGATATTAATCAGTTCTTTATGGCATTTATTTTCAAATGATATAATTTCTATCCAGAGTGATTCAAATATATCATTTTTTAATTCAATTCTAATTTACGTACCAGATTTAAATATTTGGGTGCTAAAATCCTGAGCCTGCCACCTTTTCCTAATCGGTTTTTTATGAAAATGTCATAATAATGTCGATCAGAATTAAACAAATTAGTTTCAGTGTTATGCTGTAAACAAGTTTCGGCAATTAAGAATATTGCGTTTTGTCCTATCTTATTTATTAAGCTTAGAAAACCATTTCTGTTTGAATTGAGATAGACAAATTTATAGTCATTACAGTAGTTTTTTAGTTTATTTTCTATTTGCGATTCTTCTAGAATTGGTCCTGGGTTGAGTATAAAATCTCTTGAAAGAAGTAATCTTATGGAATAAAAATAGTTATTAAGGTGATTAAGAAGAAATGTACTGAATTTAACTGTATATGCATAATATGTTAAATGGGGATGTTTTGAAGCATGTGGATGTGAATTTATATAATATAGAGGTACATTTTGTAACATTACATAGATAACTAAATAATATATAATAAAATTTACCTTCTTTTCTTTTACAGGATCATGATAATTCAGATGAAGGAGGCGTTGGAAGAAGAGTTCGACGATTTGAAGAATTGGCAGCTTTTAGATAGGTGAAATTTGGAATTCGAAATGAAGAGTGAGAAATTAGGCAAGGTTGGAAGAATCCTTTTAAGATGACAGTGATATGAGCAATCCCTTGAAGAGATAAGTGGATTCCATCACAGGCGAAGAGGTTGGAGTTGATACTTCGTGGTGAATTCAGAATGCTTTTGAAGACTGGAATAACAGTAAATTTATTAGTAGAGAGACGTGATAAGGCTGCATTAAGTCTAGTGATGATATGATTCTTCTGTAGAACAGAATGTTTACAGACTGGAGTAATTTCTAGGAAATAGATGAACCGCGGAGTGAATTTTCGATGGATTAAAGATACAAGATGATTGATGTTCTGTTGAAATTGTTTAATGTCGGTAGATTTCAGTGCATCAATGAGGCCTGTATTTATGAAGACGGAGTTTATGTGCGTTGTAGGGTAATTCTGGATCTTTGGAGAGAGGTGATGAGAGTTGTGACCAGGGTATGAGTGAATTGTTGTTGTTTGATTTGAAAAAAGATACTGCTTCCAATGATTAGACGGTAGTTCAGGGATTGATAGATTTTACAGATAAACAAGGCTTGAGATGAGTGTGTTGTTGACGGACATTTTGAGGTTGAGGCGAGCAATCATCTGAAAGATTCATATCAATGAGGAGAAGGTGAAGGCAATCTGGAGTTTTCTACATTAAGAGGAGTTTCTTCTAAGAATGGTGACTGAGTAGGACTAGTGGCAGAGGCTAATGTAGAACTGAGAGAGTTTTTGAAGAGGAGCAGGAGAGCTTCAGCGGCATTTTCTTTATTAAGACAAGAGAAGAGTTGATGAAGCAGTGTTTTCTTTTTATTTTTGATAAAAGCTGGGCTCACAATTGAAAAAATATAGGTTGATGGTTGGGAATTAACATCGTTTAAGGGTTGTAAAACATTATCATCCTCACTTGTGTTGGAGATGGAGAAGACAATCACATTATTATTGACTATAGGACATCTTCGCTTGTGTTGAGTCTTGCATTTTTCTTTTACAGGCGCAGGTGGTGGGGACATCAACTCCTGTGTTAGCAGGTTATAACCATACGATGGTGGCGGGTTTTGCATAGATCATCAAATAGGCTACCCAATGAACCGGATGCTAGCATTTCAACACACATTTGTCAGTAAGAATAAGAAGGTCGAGTTTGCGTAGAAGAAAAATAATGATTTTATCTTATGAAATGAGGTGAATATAGAGATTGACCAGCCAAATACATGGGAAATTATGAAAAATATTCATTGGTTGGAATAAACATGATAGGATAACCGTGTTAATGATGTATATTAACAAAAAACGAAAATGTAGTCTCTTTGAAAGTTCCTGAGAAAAACGAGTTAAACAATGTACACTGTAAACAGTTGAGTCGTCAGGAATTTTTATGTATAAATTACCCAGTAATGCATTATCACAAATGCAATGTAAAACCTAGTGTATGCAAATGTGTGTAAGTGTGCATAACATGTGATATAGCCCCCATGACACATATATGAACCATTGTAAACTAAATTGGCCCCAACATGTATATGAATCATTGCAAACTAATAGGTCTGTAAAATGTCATGAATCGCTAATGAAAATGCCTACTTGGAAATCCATTAGCAATAATCATAAAAAAATGTCAAAAATCCATTAGTGGTAATCTTAAAATATCAAAAAGCCATTAGTGGTACTAATGTCAAGTATGTGAGTCACTAATTAACATTTGTAAGCACCCCCTGATATCTCTGAGTCAGCTAAGTGTTACGAGAACTTCGGGGCGTCCCATTGTAACCAACACTGCCTTTCCTATACTACTCTTTTTTATTATAATTTAGAAGGTTTACATTCCAGTCTCCCATTACCATAGTTTGTAAACTTAACACATTTTTATTTACATGAGAATTTAAATATATGTTGTTATTATTTTGGCAACTAACAACAGATTAGAATTCAATGGTAATTTACATGTTCAACAAGATATATTAAACCTAGGAAGCCGGCTAAGTCCAACAGTGGCATACATATATTTATCTAGTGTTGAACAACAATTTTTTAATAATATATAAAATTCATATATCGTGCAAGATAATCAAGAAGAAAAAAATATACTAATAAAATTAAACAGTTTAGGTGAAAAATTTAACTAATAAAGTAAGAGGAATCCAGCAACTCATTTCATTTTGTAAATTTCAACATTATTCGGAAAAATCGAAATTTTATTGCAAACATTTTTAAAAATCTGACGGACAAAAATCTGATTTTGAATTTAAAAGAAATAACTCAAATTAGAAATAAACAATTATTTTATGTAATAAAAATATTATATGTAATCCACAGAATCTTTTATATTTCTTCAAATTATGAAGAAATACAACTCAAGATAAACTTACATGAAGAGCAGCCAAATTACATTACATAATATCTTTAAGACCAACTTAAATTAAAAAGATTCTATTTGCAAAACAATATTTTCATTAAATATATAAAATAAATTACATAAAATTTTGTAAAAATTTAATGCAGTAAACTTCCTGACGATGCTAATTAATTGCGCAATATTATGATGATTATATTTTTATTCAAATTGTTAAAATTCCCTAACAATAAAAAATTACTAAAAAGCTATTACCGATATGAAAATTAAGTTAAGCTATGGGAATTCACTAAGTCCCTTCATTTTCAACACAGCTCAATAGTGAGAAAGCATTCTTTCGGCTTCTTGTCAAAATTGACCTGACCTGCGTTCGTGGGTTATATACTTATAAAATTTGGAATAAAGAATATGTTATCTTATCTTAAGCTTAGATACAAAAGGCTAATCAACACAAGATTTGAAAAGCTAAAAATGTTGTTTTCTCAGGACAATATTACAAAACTGTATGCTTTTCCAACAGTTTTTTAAAAAAGTCTATACTCATTTAACAAAATATTTTGAAACATCTCTAAAATGGTGTATTAATCTAAAATGTCATTTTCTACATTCAAAAATGTCTGCCAATAAATAAATAGTTAGACACTTGAAATCTAAGTTGACAATTTGAAAATATGTACGAAAGCAAGTTAATGTTAAAGTCTTATACATACACATATATGATATATGCCTGTTGACTGTAAGTGAAAATTTTGAAATATGCTAAATATTTATAAATAAATAAAGTGCAAAACATATAAATAAACAAGAATTGTGTGTAAATCAAATGACTCATAATAATAAAACAACTTTTATAAAATTAATTTACAATTCTTTGGAAAAGTCAAAAAGTTAGAAAACAACGAGAATGTTGAAGGCACATTAAGTAAGTCTAATCTAGCACCATAATTACATTACCGCCTGGTTAGGTGTGATACACAAAAATGTGATTTCCTGTGTTCAATTTTGCTGATGGAGAAGTATCTTTACCCGTCCGTATGTACTTCTAAATAAAAATATAGTAAATATCATTCTTAATCTATATAAAGTTTCACCAAGTATCCATTATATGGCATAATAAGGTTTGGATTCAATTAAGGTCATATTGAAAATTTTTTGCAACTGACTTAATAAATTCATAATAACCAGCAAAATATAATAATTTTTTTAATTATTCTGCAGAACAATAGCTTCAGAAATGATGAATGTGTCATGCCTAAAGTTAGGAATATATATATATATATATATATATTCTAAACACGAACATTGACGGTATATATCTGAAAAGATTTCTTCAAAGCAAAGCTGTACTTCTTTGAGTACATGGATCTTGAATCACACATTATATTTTATTTGAAATAGTTAAATTAATTTTACAGAGGCAGTAAATATATGTAAAATTTACCTACACTGCTTAGATATGCAAATGAGCAAACTTTAATTGATAGATATAGATTAGATATATGGTAACATTATACTTATTTGATTGTCATATGCCCCGCATTAAACTATAAATTGAAAAATTTGAAATTTATACAAATATTTAGCCTCCACTAAATTGATACATAAAAATTTCAATAATTACTTATGATCTAAGTTCAGAGAAAATGATCAGAAGAATTTACAAAATCAGATTTTATTATTGAAGAATTCGAAATCCAGTTGACAGTAATTGTTTGTTGAAGTTGTGCAACATTGAGTAACTAAATTCTTTATGTGAAATTAAATTTTTCTTTAAGAAAACAAATTTTAAGGTCAACCCCATCTTTTTGAGTAAAACTCACAACTTTTTATATGTCGGTTCAAACTAAAAAAATTCATAGAAGTACAGTAACTTTTAAAACACGATATTTCAGTAGAAAGGTAGCCTAAAATTTCAAGGTCTTTAATGGCGGAACTTGACGAGGGAACGGAGATTCCCGTTTACTCAACTAACAATTTATACTGCAAAAACATCTTTCAAATTTCAAATTTTTGAACATTTCGTAAAATTATATATTGAAATTATAATTATCCTATGATCATGTCTAAATTCATTATATTATTTAATTGGCAAGACGTTTTAGAATTTTGTTTGGGGTCCAATGGACCCCAATTGAAATCTGAGGTTAAGTAATGGGTGACTGAATTCTTTGAAAGCTTAAGTGAATAAAAATAATGTTCACGAATTTAGCATTAAAATAAAGTTACAGCTACAATGCACATTGTCAGGAGGAAACGACAGCTTATTAGATATTTTTGCAATCAAAATATGCCTATTAGGTAGAGTTCATTGTGCTGATTCTAAAAATGTATACTTTTTATAGACTCAAACATCTAGATTTTTCTCTATCTTTAAATTTATGTTTATATTTAATCAGATTTATGTCAGTGGACGCATGTTACATATCAGCATTATAAGAATGAAGTAATTTAGTGTTTTTAAATAAATGGTTCATCAAAAATTATTTGGTGTCATTTGCAGCTTTTCAAAATAGATTTAGTTGCAGCTAACGTGTTGGCCTCACTCGCGTAAATGTGCTCACTAAAAACAACAAAATAAATGAATCGTTATCTTTGACGCTTGTGATGGGAAAGTGCAAAGATAACTCAGTGCGTGGCGCCACAACAGTCTATGTTGTCCCATTATTTTATTTTCATTGATAATTTTAAGAATTAATGGCGCACCGATCGTGTCTTACAAATCCAAAAAATTTTTGCTATATATGTGGAGAGTTCATTTTCCGCGGTGGCGATGTCCGCATTTCAGCTCTGATACGACAAAGATATTTGGACTATTTCAAAATGGCTCTTTGAGACCAGCACAAAGCTTTCGCTCCTCATGTTATAAGCAAAGGCTGCAATTCCAACTTGTCTTCATGGGAAGCAGGCAAATTGGAAAGACTGTCATTTTCTACACCAATTTCATGGAGTGAACAAGCAGATCATTTAAATGATAAATGTGTCAGGATACAGCAGAAAAACAGCTAAAAACATTCAATATCCCAACATGTCTTCCGCTAATAGACCTCTTCATTTCAGAGACTACGATGAAATCCCTGTACCAAGCAAATCTCTGGAAATTTAAAGTGATTCGACGGTAGAGTGTGCTTCTAGATCAGAAAGTGATGCAGAATGGCCGGGATATTCAAATGAACCTACACAGATTGATCAGTCACAACTTGATGCTCTCGTTAGGAGTCTGCATCTTTCTAAAGACGATTCATACATCATGTCCAGAATGCTTAAAACCTATGGCGTTCTAAAGCCAGATACACGAATTACAGTATACAGGCATCGCGAAGAAAAATATGTTCCGTACTTTTCTTTCAATGAAACGTGGAAAATGTTTTTTGCTCTGACATCAACGATTTGTTTCAGGCACTTGGAATAAACTCAGATAAAAGGACCGATTGGTGGCTATTTCTCGATGGCGCAACGTCTAGCATGAAAGGAGTTTACTACATACAGCCAATCAGTTTCCTGCAGTTCCAGTGGCCTATTCTAGAGACAGTAAATAAACCTATGAAGTGATCAAATCTATGTTGCAACTGATTCATTGCGAGAGATATCAATGGAATGTTGGAGGAAATTAAAAAATTATTGCCTTATTGACTGGGCTCCAAATAGGCTATGTAAAACATGGGTGCTTTTTGTGTCTATGTTCGATCAGATTGAGGATTGGTGAAAACAATATTAAGCAAACGCCATTGGTTCAAAAAGAACGTATATTGCTTCCACGTCTGCATATTTTACTTGGAATAGTGAAAAACTTCATCAAAGCTTTGAAAGACATTAATGAAGCTAAAAAAGTATTGCACGAACTCTTTCCACCATTGTCAAGCGCAAAACTAAGTGAAGGAATCCTCGTTGGACATAATATTGTCAAGCTAATGAAGAATGAGAGGTTTAAATCTGTTTTTAGTCAGAGCAGGGATCGCCATTATCAACGTAAAGCAAAATTTTCTTGGCAGCTATCGACGAATGACGTTCAGAATTACATCACAGAAATGTTGTCTGCTTTTCAAGTTGTTGGAGTTAATATGTCGATGAAAATTCGTTTTCTGGACAGTCATATTTCATTTTTTCCCAGACGATCTTGGGAAAATTAGCGATCAACATGGAGAGCGCTTCCATCAGGTAAACACAGATGAACGAATGCTTGCTGATTTTTGTTGGCTCTTGAAAATTTGAAATCTATGTTNAATTTATGTTTATATTTAATCAGATTTATGTCAGTGGACGCATGTTACATATCAGCATTATAAGAATGAAGTAATTTAGTGTTTTTAAATAAATGGTTCATCAAAAATTATTTGGTGTCATTTGCAGCTTTTCAAAATAGATTTAGTTGCAGCTAACGTGTTGGCCTCACTCGCGTAAATGTGCTCACTAAAAACAACAAAATAAATGAATCGTTATCTTTGACGCTTGTGATGGGAAAGTGCAAAGATAACTCAGTGCGTGGCGCCACAACAGTCTATGTTGTCCCATTATTTTATTTTCATTGATAATTTTAAGAATTAATGGCGCACCGATCGTGTCTTACAAATCCAAAAAATTTTTGCTATATATGTGGAGAGTTCATTTTCCGCGGTGGCGATGTCCGCATTTCAGCTCTGATACGACAAAGATATTTGGACTATTTCAAAATGGCTCTTTGAGACCAGCACAAAGCTTTCGCTCCTCATGTTATAAGCAAAGGCTGCAATTCCAACTTGTCTTCATGGGAAGCAGGCAAATTGGAAAGACTGTCATTTTCTACACCAATTTCATGGAGTGAACAAGCAGATCATTTAAATGATAAATGTGTCAGGATACAGCAGAAAAACAGCTAAAAACATTCAATATCCCAACATGTCTTCCGCTAATAGACCTCTTCATTTCAGAGACTACGATGAAATCCCTGTACCAAGCAAATCTCTGGAAATTTAAAGTGATTCGACGGTAGAGTGTGCTTCTAGATCAGAAAGTGATGCAGAATGGCCGGGATATTCAAATGAACCTACACAGATTGATCAGTCACAACTTGATGCTCTCGTTAGGAGTCTGCATCTTTCTAAAGACGATTCATACATCATGTCCAGAATGCTTAAAACCTATGGCGTTCTAAAGCCAGATACACGAATTACAGTATACAGGCATCGCGAAGAAAAATATGTTCCGTACTTTTCTTTCAATGAAACGTGGAAAATGTTTTTTGCTCTGACATCAACGATTTGTTTCAGGCACTTGGAATAAACTCAGATAAAAGGACCGATTGGTGGCTATTTCTCGATGGCGCAACGTCTAGCATGAAAGGAGTTTACTACATACAGCCAATCAGTTTCCTGCAGTTCCAGTGGCCTATTCTAGAGACAGTAAATAAACCTATGAAGTGATCAAATCTATGTTGCAACTGATTCATTGCGAGAGATATCAATGGAATGTTGGAGGAAATTAAAAAATTATTGCCTTATTGACTGGGCTCCAAATAGGCTATGTAAAACATGGGTGCTTTTTGTGTCTATGTTCGATCAGATTGAGGATTGGTGAAAACAATATTAAGCAAACGCCATTGGTTCAAAAAGAACGTATATTGCTTCCACGTCTGCATATTTTACTTGGAATAGTGAAAAACTTCATCAAAGCTTTGAAAGACATTAATGAAGCTAAAAAAGTATTGCACGAACTCTTTCCACCATTGTCAAGCGCAAAACTAAGTGAAGGAATCCTCGTTGGACATAATATTGTCAAGCTAATGAAGAATGAGAGGTTTAAATCTGTTTTTAGTCAGAGCAGGGATCGCCATTATCAACGTAAAGCAAAATTTTCTTGGCAGCTATCGACGAATGACGTTCAGAATTACATCACAGAAATGTTGTCTGCTTTTCAAGTTGTTGGAGTTAATATGTCGATGAAAATTCGTTTTCTGGACAGTCATATTTCATTTTTTCCCAGACGATCTTGGGAAAATTAGCGATCAACATGGAGAGCGCTTCCATCAGGTAAACACAGATGAACGAATGCTTGCTGATTTTTGTTGGCTCTTGAAAATTTGAAATCTATGTTAACTGGTGCCGTTAGTTTGCAACGCCTTTTCTGATATTTCATTTATACAAGTTGTTTGTACATAAAATCTAGTCTCTATATTTTTCTCTTTTAACGATTTTTTTAATTAAATAGTCAGTGTTTGTGTGCAAATTGGTGGTAAAGTATCAAGTAAAACGTGTGGCTTGATTTTATGAACAATTTATCTAGTTGTCTAATTCTCATTTGGCTAAACACAGAAAATAACACTAGAAAAAGTAAAAACCTTGGCCTTTTAAAATATAAAATTCCTCAAAATCTAGATGTCTAGGAGGAAAATGAGTATCATTTTTTTAATTAGCGCAAAAAATTGATTTAAGAAGAAAGTGTTTCGTTCTATTAATAATTTCAAACTTCAATTTTGTTAGGGAGTGTTATTGTTGTCAATTAAAATAGAAATTGTTTAAATAAGGCCACATCTCCCAAAAATGTGTTCCCCTTAACGGAACGTAAATTTTATAATAATTTTGAAATTTAACAATAGCAGTAACTTATTGTACGTTTCAATGGACTAAAAATTCCCTTTTTTTAAAATATAATGGGAATAAATTTGAAAGAAAAACATGTGGGATTTTTATAATAAAAAATGAATACCCGATTAGTAGAATTATTGTTCTTTGCCTGATAGTTGAGCTCAGCTGTTTTCAACATCTCATTCAGCTTCTCCAGTGAGGCAACTACCCGCTGCTCTTCAATAGAAAGCATCGTGATTGGTCTGGACTGCAACTGAGTCAAAGCAGCTTCTATTTGCGCCTCACTCATCTGGCAAGCGTTTTCATTTGAAATGAACTGCAACAAACTTTCACTCACTAAAATTAAGCACAGTACAATAAAAAATGACTTCAATCTTCTATATTAATGAACCAACATGGAAAAAGCAGTAATTCATGATCATAACTAAGTTTTTATGATTAGATAACATAGAAACATGTCTTCACCTAAAACAGAATATTCATAAAAAGTACAAAAATTCCCTCTCATTAAAACGCTGGAATTTTTGGGAATCTAGTTAAATAATTTGCTTTTAGTAGATTACTATCATAGTATATAACAACTTCGGAGTACCCGCCACCAGAGTTGAAAGCTGCCAGCGAAAGCAGGTCAAATTTCAAGCATGCCAAGATCTGCAGTTTGGCATTTGCGTCAGTCATTTTCAAGAAATAAATTAATTCATATATAAGGCCATTTTCACTAATACATTTAGAAAAAATATACGAAGCGTTTTGAATCATGATTAAACAGAACACGATACAATATAATTACAAAAATATATTAAATGCTAAGTTTGAATATGTGACTAAAGCATAAATTTATTAATCCTGCACAATTCCTTGCTCGTTTATCAGCCACTATTGTTGCAGTGAAAACCCAGCAGGCTGCTGCATTCAGGAGAACAAGCCGAAAAGGACTAACCTCAATCAGGGGGAGCCACATCGCCCTGTGATGGGAAACACTTACCAACGTGATATGCTTATTAAAGAAGCAGTTTAAAGGACAATTCTTATTCGATCTGAATAGAGGCTTTATAAAATCCTTCAATCCTTAAAGGGACAACCTATGGTCCATTTGAGTTGCATGTAGAACATTTTCTTGAAACCCTTTATCAACACAATTTATTGATTGATAAAACATTTGTTTACTGATACAGCAAGAACAATGATATCACCATAGCTAACAATGGAATACAGCTTGCAATTTACAAAACATTAGCTTGAGCTTTCTTAGATATTTGAATTATCACAGTAGGTGAATTATATAGAAGACTAGTCACAGCTGAGAAGGCGAATTTGCCATTGCATGCCCAAGAGGTGCTAAGCAGATAGTTCACAAAATGCGAAACATCATAAAAAATCATGTGGAAAAAATGACTTTGCAATACGTATGCGAAATGCTCTCAACACGGTTTCATGAGACGCAATAATGAAACAATGTGTAAAGCATTCAAAGAACTCCTTGAATGAATTTTTGTTATGAAACTCGCACTTGACCGTGGCATGTTCTTTTATCAGCGACTCGAGTGCGGCAAGGTGATCCCTTAAGTGCCCTGCTTTTCTTCTTGCAATACTAGCAATACCTCGACTAATCCTCCAATAGAGTAACGTAGATGAACTTAAGCTTGTTAAGACAATGTGGTGACTTCTGCACATTACACTATGTCCACTTAACCAAGTATCAAATGACTTAGGCAAGAAAACAAGCCCCTTTTAGTCTTGCTTCTGTAGTATGGATTCGCGTTCACTTGCCAAATATCCCCCCTGGAGCACATATTGCGTCATTTACATCCTTTGGCGGCAGATAATTTCCAAAAACTCAACTCTACGGTTGTAATCAATTATAAAGTTTTGAAGTTAAGTGTAATTATAATCGTCCTTGTGGTCAACTCTGCACAACTTATGAATTCTTAGCCAAAATATTCTTCTTTGCCTGCAAATGTAGTTGCTTGGCTTCCATCAATGCCGTCTTCAGAAATATTCAGTGATTTGAGCCGCGTTAGGTCTATTTCGATATGAAATGAAATGTATTTTTATCATAAAATTGTCTTTCCGTGGTTTCCTCATCTTTGTGGATTTAATAGTTAAAATGTATTCAGCATCGCCAGTGGCCAATGAAATTCCACAATCCACATACAATAAAGAAGTAAACAACTTCAAATAACTTTTTGATATGTGCAATTTCCAATCAATCTATTTGAAATGCACTGCAAGAGCTATTAGTGCATTAAATCCTACACATATTTCTTGAAAATATTTGCTGTGAACAGACCAAATTTTATAGAATTATTAATAGCACAAGGGATTGTTACCTCACAATCATAATCGAAAGATCAAAATTTTATTTTACAAATGATTACTTTTTAGTTAATTTACAATGAAACTTCTCAGCATAATGTTAACAAGGAATTGTGCAACTTAAATCAAATATTTCATCAATTAAGAAAACACTTAAACAATCAGTGATAAAATTAATACTGACATCTTTAAAGACCCAAGATATTTTCCCAAACAAAGATACCATCAAAAAGTCTACTTTCTTCCATTGTGTGAATATTCTTATATCGGAGAAAGTAAGGGATATTTTATGACAAAAAATAATAAACACGTTTCGAGATATCTAAGATCAGAAGTGTGTATGCATATACACCCACTAAGAACAGAAGATTTCAATATAACTTTGAGAACACCTAATACCAAAATCGGAGAAGCTATAATGATCAACTATGCCAAAAAATCAAAATTATTGAACATTAAAAATGTAGGAACTTTTTATTCAATTCTTATGGTATGCAATAAATATATTTAAACATTGATTGTACATTTAATGATTCACACAAAATTTGCACCTGAAGATGTTGTTGTAAATCGGTTATATATATATATATATATATATATATTACATTAAATAATAATGCATTTTAGCAAATATATCGCAGTATTTAACCCCAATTCATTCATCGAACAGTCCTTTACGAGCAAACGTCATTTATTGATTCAATAAATCAATCAATAATTGAAATGTCTGCTGAAATTCATTCTTAGATTAAAGTTTACAAAGACAATTGAATTGCAAAAATAAGACAATTATTTCAAAAGTAGTATTCCATTTTTTCAGGAGTGTCAAGAGGAAGCAATTGAAGTGTTCTCTAAAAATTTAGGCATTTGCTGACCATTGACGTGTTTTACTTCTAAGTCTTTATAGTAAAAACCGTGATAAAACTGAGTATACCTTTTAAACATGTTAAAAGAAGTTTCAAATAAACTTCCAGATGAACGTTGACTATAATATCAAATATTTCTATACATTGCAAATATAATAATATGATTGATTTGACTCTTTAAGATTTAGACCACAACAAACTGCTTTCAAGAATAATGTAAATGGATCACCATAATTGCAATAATTCATTATAGAAAATTTAAATTCACAAAGAAAAACATTGCTAACTGAAGTTGGCATAGACTCTACTGCAATTAGCAGTACTGAGCATTGTCACAGTCACGTATAGGCTGTGATGATTGGCAAGCGATAGAAGGTGAACAATAACACGTCTACCAAATATGACACATAATTAAAACCTACAAAACATAGAGTAAACAGAGATTGCAATTAACACTATATGCCGCAAAATCAATTCCATAAGTTACAGATATACATTGTGAGAACAGAACATGCATGTTAATTACAGCATCCAGGTCTTAAAAATTTAAATCTTATGCATTTTGTAGCGGGGAGAGAATTAATTTAGTTTCAGATTTTAAGTATTCAACCATCTTCATTAATGGTCGTTGAATAATAATGCATGAAGGAAAAATGGAAAGTATTAATGAAAATTAAATACTCTCTGCAAGGCAAAGCCACGGTTCTAGATGACAATAATCGGTTAAACAATTACATTAATTGTTTCGAAATATTTCATTGGGATTTAGTGTAAAGAGGGAATGAATAGTTTTAAACATGAACGCTTTGTTTGAATGTCAATTCAAATTCGAAAAACAAACCAATGAAGTACAAAAAGCCAGGAGTAAGGAGGAAAGAAATATCATATTTCTATAGATTTGTAATCATATATATATATACAGTAGCGCTCAAAAAGTTTGCATCACGTAGTTGCTTATGGTTTTCTCGCATATATACATTCTAAAATGACAAATCAGAGAGACCAAATGACATAAATTTCAACTGTTTCGAAGCATAAGCATTACAGCAGTCGAGTTTAGAAACGTTAGTTGAAAAAATCAATACATAGCGTTACAAGTTGGTCTTAAAATCAATTTCGTTATGGAATCCTACGAGGTTATGCAAAAGCAGATAATTACGCTGTACGAGAATACTACTAAGAGGACTCGTGAAATAGCCAATGATTTGGGCATCAACCAATCTACCGTAGCCAGGACGATACAAAGATTCAAAGAAACAGGTCAAAGCGGTACGAATTATGCTAATTGTGGACACCCCAAGACACTTAATGACCGCGACGTACGTCATCTGCGACAGTTTGCGATTTAAAAGTTCTCGCTCAACCGCGATGGAACTGCAAGTGGCTCTTAGGCCATCAGGTGATTCATGCTCCATTAGCACGGTCAAGCGAGTATTGTCACGAGGTGGTTGCAATTCTGTAAAGCCGTACTGTAGACCATATTTGTCAGAGGTTCAAGCCTCAAAACGCCTTTCGTGGGCCCTCCAATATAAGAATTGATCGTTGGATCAATGGAGACAAGTGATTTTTAGTGGCGAAACTGTCAATGAAGTCTGCGACAATTGTCCTCGCTATGTTAGGGTCGTGGATGGTCATGAGCTTACCCCAGCCCACTACAATCTGGGCTGAATAATGATATCGGGTTGCTTTGAATACCAAAGAACAGGCCGGTGCCATGTGGTCGAGGGAACGATGAACTCGCAACAATACATCGAAAATATTATCGTTAGGCGTGTGCTTCAGCAAATGGTTTCCGGATGGAAGTGGAGATTTCCAGCAAGATAACGCGCCATGTCATGTGAGCAGACGAGCCCTGGAGCACTTCGTTGAAAAAGGAGTCGCATTACTAGAATGGCCAGCAGCATCGCCGGACCTTAACCCAGTGGAGAACCTCTGGGCCATTATAAAGAGACGTTTGAAGCTGGAAAAAGCTTATTCCAACAAGAAATAATATCCACATTTCTGAAAAATCATCCCGAAATTGTCGAAAAGTGTCAGATTTTGGTGGATTCGATGCCACGAAGAATAAAGTCTGTTATTAAGAGCCATGGATGGCAAACGAAATATTGATGGATAAACACATATTTTGTGAGTTTTCGTTTGATTTATGTTATTGTTTGAAATATAATTAACATAAGCACTAAATTCTTGCGAATTACGTGCTATTTTTTAAGTGATGCAAACTTTTTGAGCGCGACTGTATATATATATATATGTAGAGTCAACTATTTTTGCAATTTATGTGTTATTTCATGAAACGATTCAAGAGAACTATAAAATTTTTCGTAAACTAATGTTTGGCATTGCAAATATAATATTGTCAAAAAATATATTTTAGAATATGTTCAAATATTGCGAACATTTATATTTTTCAATTTAAACAGTTTTATAAATTTCGGACACCAAGACATTTCGTAGTAACGTAATCCCTACAAAAAACAAAAGCCACAAAATAGAAAAATTTTAATTTCATAAAACTTGTCTGGAAATTATCTGCAGAAAATTGGAGCGGTGTTTCTTACATAAAAGAATTTTTGACTTTAGAATAAAGAGTTTATGGTATGAAAATGGTAGAAATTTCATAGGAACTTCAAGCCTTTATCAACTACAAGAAAAAGAATTGTAAATAGGAACATCCAATTTTCTACTTCTTTCGTCTATAATGCAACAATGAACCACATACTCAAATATAGTTGTGATTGAATAGAAATTATCAATAAACATTGATGAAGATTCATCCAAACAAAAAACCAGCAACAATCTGCAGTCAATCATTGATATTTTTGTGTAGTCAGGCCTTCTACAAAAACTAAACGTGTCGTAGATTTTACAACTGAAATTCTTCTTAAATTTCTATAAAAGAATCAAGAGGGCTTTTTTGTAAATCTTAGATAAAAATTGTTAATATAAAATTTCAGTATTGAGCCTTACTTAACATTTTCAAATGAGCACACAGGATAATCTGAACTCTATCATTATCTCTAAACGGTTAAAGAAATTATTTGTTATAATATTTTAAAGAGCGCGGCAATCGAATGGAATTATTAATGAAGGCCAATAATTGAGCTGAAAACGCAGTAAAATATTAAATTTTGCAAATCGAAAGCACGGATTGTACAGTTCAATTTGGAAGAAATACAACTAAACTGTTTGCTGACAATTTAATTTGACTTGCAAATATTGGTCCAGTGATTTGAAAGAGAACGGATTTTCATGCAACGCAAACATAATTTAAGAATAAAGGAATGTTGAAGCTATCCAACTGATCAATCCCTTCCCTGCATTTTTATTAATGTCTTTTTCCCACTACAATAGAAAGACTACAAGCACTAAACATAATGCTGAACATATAATTACTTCAATAACATGAAAATTTTGATAGCAATGACTCTTTGCAGAATCAATATATGATATATAAAATTTTACAATTCTTGATTATATAAAATTTTCCAACGTGTACACAACTAGGAAAAAATGACATTTTTCCCAGTGAAATACAACCTTCCGGCTGCATCGAATCCAATATTGTCGCTAGATGATTTTAAAACAAAAATACATTCTTAAAATTGAGTAATTTAACATAAGGCAATCGAAAATGCAAATAACAATGAAACACAAGTTCAGTTTCTATGGATACATAACATTTCCATAAAACATAATGTAGTTAAAAATTGGATAAAAGCTTTTAAAATGCGATTTCTAATTAAAAATTTAACGGCAGGTGAACACTACATTAACAATATTTTGAAATTAATGAAATAAAATTAAATAACAGATAAGTAAAAACATACTCTGAGAACCAGGTTTTGCTGATTGGCTTCTTTGTGGTTCATTCGAAGAGGTGGGGCCTGAGTACGCGTTTTGTTCAACAACAGGTGCCACATCATTTGTTTTAAACTAAATTATTCAACATATTTATACGAGCGCTAAGTATAAATAGCCAAGTATATAAGGGCCCTCTGACACGGGTTTTATTATCAAAATGTAAAATTATTAACTTATAATCAATTGTTGCGATTACGTCATATTTGCACTAAACATCTAAAGATGAGACTGTGGTTCACAGCTTCAATGAATATGACAGTTCTGCGAGTGGCATGTGGATGTTACAGAAAAAGACACAAGTGTGGAGGACAGGAATCCTATGATGTGATGAAGCATTATTTTAATTTAAACGGAAAATTTAATCAACACAACTCCGTTTATTATACTGAATCCTCATCTTCTGATGGCAGGTAAAAAAGTTCAATCTCTTGGAGTCTGTGCAGCCATTCGAAGTTCCGGTGTACTCGGAATCTATTTCTTGGAAGATACAGTTACTGGGAGACATAACTTACGAATTTGAACATTTAATGTAAGAGAGTGACTATATTTCAACTGTTTAAATGCATTAAAAATTGTGTTATGCTGTGATAAATAAATAAATAAATTCATCTTTGTAATAAGTGTAAAGTTATATGAGAGCTTAGTATATAGGGGCGCTAAGTATTATTTTGAAACAAGACTGGACCCTAAGCCTGTTTTTTGCAAATTTTGATATTAAAACTGGCTTAAGCATGTAGTTTACTGCCAATGATAAAAAACTGGCTGAAATCAACATTTTTGACATGACCGGAACCGGACTTCATTTTCACGGGGAAATGCATGTATAATTGCTGAAATGTCCAATAAATCAATTATTTCTACAATATTTTTCATTCTTATATATTTTTTAGAATTGCGGACGCCAAGTATATTAAAATCAGTGATCGCGCTAGGTATAATGCGCATAGAAGCTAGCACCCGTATAAATATATATATATATATATATACAGTGTGATCATTAAGTCGCTGAGGGGTTTTAAAGGCATAGAAAATGTATGTACCATTATCTAATCTATTTATTTCTTCATAAAATAAAATACATATATTAAAAATTTCATTTCTATGTGTTAATCCATAAATTTGTTTGTTTTAATTCACTGTTAAGACCATTTAAAAAGATAATGTTCTAATTTGAAAATCTTGCCTTTCAATTGATATGAAATAGTGGATTTGGGCCTAATTTGGTCAGCCAGATCTCCGGATTCGTCCCTATTGAATTTTTTTTCCGTGGGGCATTTGAAAACTTAGGTTTATTTGAAAAAACTGAAACAATTCAGCAACTCAAAAACGCTATTTATGAAGAGGCAACAAAAATTACCCGCGAAATGTTTAAAAATGCAATCCACGTATTTAAGCGTCGTCTGGCACGTTGCATTGAGGTCAGTGGAGCTAATGACGAACATAATTAATTGAATTTTGTTAAATATATTTTCAATTGGTTACATAGTTTTTCGATAAGGGCTGAGTAAAACCGCTCAAGGATTTAAAGATTAATAAATAAATATATATATATATATATATATATATATATATAGATTAATCAAAAGTATGAATCAAAACAACTTAAAATAATCAATCAAAGATTAAATAAAAAAATAAACGTTAAATTGATTGAGATACAATTGGATTGTTTGAATCGAAATAAAGAATCATTTTCTCACAATATTAATTACATTATTGGAAAATTTGATGAATTCGAATATGTGTTAAATCGTAATGATTTCTCGATCATAAATATTTAAGAAAGCAAATTAGCTTACACACTCCAAGTTGTGTCATGTATATTGATAATTAAATGTATTACCTACTCAAAAGGAAGTTGAAAATTGGAAGAGTGATGGTGGACTAGCACATACATTAATGAAAGTTGGGCATGAACCAAAAACAATAAAGAGAATCTCTGAAAAAACGATTTGTTCCCAGTGATTATATTGCAATAATCAATATTAATATACACGTACGACTGTCTCGATCAAAAGTTCAAGATCATGTTAAGAAATACATCCGTGCTTACATTATATTGACAGAAGAAGCTAATTAAACACGTTTGAATTGTCTAAATTATTTTGGTTTGAGCAACCTTGTTAATCAATTTTCGTTTTTACCTAATAAATCGCAACTGGATGCTACATATATTAGTAATGCCAATTACTATGATATACAATATGAATACCCTATTGGGGAAAAATAATAGCATGTATTATCTAAGTTTAGTAGCTAAAACTAAATATGACGACAGAACTAAATTTAGAACTAAATATCAACACAATGATTTAGAACTCATCAAAGAAATTCTGAATGCGATGAGATACTAAATGAAGTTGATGTAAATCTAATAACAACTAAATTAAAAGAAACACGTGGTAAAATGATCACGTATGTGCTAAAAATCTTTAGAACGGAGAAAATATGTAACAAAAAACCTAATGAACTACTTAAAGAGAAAATGAGTGCTCTTAATAAAACGAAAAATTGGGAGCGTAACATCATACAACGAAAGATAAATATTACTGTTCATAAAATTAGCAAATCAAGAATACAATCAATGGGCAAAGGGGAATTAAATTATGAACTGAATGCAAGATTGAGGTAAAAGAAATGCAAACTACATACATCACAAAATAATGTAAAATAATTTCTTCATGGTATTTAATGAAGACAAATGTAAGAAAGACGCATTAAACAATAGTGAAACAACTGAAACTACTCCCGTAATATCTAAGGAGAAAGTTTTATTTAAATATTCACTTAGGTCTTTTAAAAATACCAAACTGGTTTTTCAAGTGCTTCTCAAATGAACTTAGTAACACTTATTCATGTTTATTTAATAAATATAATAATCAATGGAAGAAAGCAATTATTACCCTTGTACCAAAAACTAATAATTTTGAATTATGCAATGAAAACCTCAAGCCAATTGCTGTGACGCCTTTTCTAGCAAAACTGATTGACAAAATCAAAAAATTACAAACAAGATCGATACGTTTCAAATGCATGAAAAGAAAATGTAAGTATTGCTGATTTACTTTTACATACCATGCAATATGTATACAATTTAGTAAATGTATATACAGATTAGTTACTTCAACACAAAATGATAAATCGAATTAATGAAAGTTCACAATGGCTCGTAGAATGAATACTTAAATATATATCGTCGGAACAAGTTAAATACAATATAAATAAGTATTAATTTCGAATTAAATTATTAGTCGGTTTACCAATAGACTTCTTATATATATATATATATATATATATATATATNTCAATCCTATGCATCGTCTATTCGTTGTTACGATTACTAAGTAATATGCAAATAAAAAAAGAAACAAAGGAATTTATTGGAAAAAAATATATGTATACATATATATATATATATATGTATATATAATGTATCGCAGAAGTCTATGATTTACCACAAGGAGCAACACTAAGTGGTATATTATTTACTGATCAAACTGACGACATATCCAATGAAATTATGAATATTGAAAGACATGTGGTTGAAATTACAAAATATCCCGATGATATGCGTGTCATTGGGAGAATACGATCAGTCTGCTAACACAGATTATCAGAAGTATAATGATGCAATAGAAAAAGTTATTGAACAGTCGGTTGTAAGAAACCTAAATATTAACGCTGTAAAGACTAAAAAATTAATTATTGCTCATCATAAAATCAAGAAAACTCATCTTAAACGTATTTTAGGAGACAGAATATTTATTGATGGAGAAATCATACCAACTATAAGAAATTACAGATATATAGGCCTAAACATTTAGATAATCTAACTTGGAATAGCCATTCCTTCACAAGTTATAAGAACTCCTAACTTGAAAATAAAAATTATTGATATTGTTGTATAGCATCTGTATATTTATGGGCTTTTGAAATTACAAAGAAAGCAAATGCGAGAGCCCATTAAATTGTATGCAAAAATTGCAAAATTGCGAAGAAAAATTTATATGAAATCATAGATAATGATTTTAAGGAAAAATATCTAAAAATTGAAAATAATGATTTGCAATTACTCGACAAAAAGTTTTCATTTTCAATGATACAAACAAGATGTAAAATGACAATGCCTAAAGTACCTTCTATGCATTTTAGGAATCTTTTATCTATTCACCTTGCGAGTATCTTTTGTATGGAACATTTCTGCTGTTCTTATAATAACTGTCTCATTCCTTTTACATGCAACCTAGTTGTACATACAGGAATTAAAACGACATGAAACAAAGAACATCTTCAACAACAAAGATCTTATCCCTAAGAAATTAGTTTCTTCTGTAATTTACCAATATGAATGTGATGATTGCAATAAATCAAACATCGGGGATACTAAGAGACATCTGGGAACAAGCATGATAGAACACCTAAGAGGACATTTAAATTCTGAAATATACTTACATCACCATGAAATAAAGAAAGAAAATTTTAAGATATTACTAAGATCAAAATATCATAAAACTGGTGAACAAATTTTTATTAAAGCTGCAAACAAAGAAAAATTACCTAACAAACAACGCAAGATAATTCTAGATGTATAGTGCTTGCAACATATTTATTTACAGCATTTGTCATACTGACGATGATTCTTAGTAATCGAAACCGGTATAAATTTTTTACTGTGTTACATATTTCAAATATTTCGAAGCTCAGTATACTTAAATTTATATATATATATATATATATATATATATATATATATTAATAAAGTATGCATTAAAATAGGAAACAGTAAAACCAAATATACATTTTGATATGGAACATTTGTGGTTTGAACAGTGTTCGTCTTTGACGGCACAAAACGAGAATTAGCTCCTTGCTGTTTACGTTGATGCAAAAGTGGTTGTCGACGGACTGGAATTGCTGTAGCAGCTCTGTTATCTAAATAACAAACTATTAGTAAAACATGGACAAGAATTCATATTAACTATTTAGAAAAATTGCAAATGCTTTAAAATTTCATATTAAAAGTTTTTAAAAAATATTTTGTCCAGGTGTTTCTAGGTTAGCCTTCTTTTATATCCATAAAGGTCAAAAGTTTGCATTCTTTTATTACATCGTGAAACCTAGTAAAATATAAATCTATAGACTGAAGAAGAGATTGGAAAATTCAATTCTCCACAAATGCATTTTTCAAATACGAAAAATATTCTTAACTGATGATTGACATATAAATGTGCATTTTCCATATTTTACTCAAAAATATTCAACATACTCGCTTACAAAATAAATGAGTACAAACATCTGATATATAATGTAATCTATCGATGTTTTCAAAATCACTTAATTATAGTTGTATATACATGTATTTGTGCATTTAATCAATTATAACTATATTCACGTTATTATCCAATNGGCTGCTGAGGAGGTGAAACAGCGGCTAGGTTGAATTTAATGCTCTCCCAGAGCATGTTAATTTCCTCATCGGTCGGTGTTTGCCGCAGAGAAAAGTTTTCATCGTCATTAGTTTTCTTTGGACTTTGTTTTTCTTCAGATGATGCTCTCGACTTAAACTTTGCAGAATTTGGACGATTTGCTGAACTTCTATTTTGATTATGGGGCTAAATTATGCCATTCAACGCTGAAAAACTTTCATTTTTTAATTAATATTAATCATCACAACAAAAGAAAATCTAACACAAAATTTACTAACACAGAAGAAAATTGACAAGCGCCTTATTCTATTTATTAGCATTTTAAAATTTAAGATTGGTAAAAAATCTATAAAATAAACTCCTTTTCTCAGTTACCTGGATTTCATGGCACCTAATAGGAGAAATGTAAATTTCATACAGCTAATTAACGCAACTGTTACAGAAAAAGCACGATTTTATTCAAATTTAATTTTGGCTCTGTAGCTAGGACGAAAAGCAGCGATATCAGTACAAATTTCGGTAAAATGATGCGGTAAATTAAATATATTTTTAAATGTATTTAAAAACTTTAATTACATTTGGCAACATAATGAAAATAATGAAAAATCAGTAGGTGAGCATTAAACAACTTACGGGAGGGCGGTCGGGTTCAAAGTGAAGATTATGATCAAATCGTACAGATCGTTTCTTCCTGGCAACAGTTACGAGCTCCAAGCTATCTCGTAGACGATGCCTATCATCTGCACTTGCGGAACGTTTGAGAATACCTTTGGTTGCTGGTATTCTCGGAGAGCCCAATTTTTTCAAAGAACCTTCATTAATCTCCTCAATATCTTCTGCATTTGAATCAACCAATTTTTCATGTGGTGAAGATGATCTAACATTTGTTCTATGAAGCTCTGCAGGAATTTTTTGCATCTGTGTATCTAACTTAAGACTGTTAACATCATGTTGCTTGGTTTTCAGTTTATCATTTCCATAAATAGAATACTCTGGATCTATAACAAACCCAACTGTAGCAACGACTGGCGGAACTTCTTGAGGTAAAGTTGATGAATAATGTTTTGTGGACTTAAATGTTTCTTGAGGCTTCTCTGTTTTTTCTTTTTCAGGGGGTGTAGATGGAACAGGAGCAACTTCAGCAATTGGTTTTGGACTATTAGTAGCGGAACTATTTCCCCATTTACCCAATGACTGATGCGAAGATTTTATAGAATTTTGAGGTTGAAAGGAAATAGTTTGTTGAAACTTATTATCAGTTTGAGTTATTTTTGCAACAGATTTCTGCTTTGGAACAGATACAGAATTTTCAGATGTTTGCACTTGAGTTGGAATTTTATTTAGAGACTGCTCAATCTCAATGTTTTGTTTAGAAGATGTGTAATTTGACAATTCAGTACTGGCAGACTTGCATTCAGTTGAAACGGTTTCTTTCATTTGATCATTATTTGATGGTGAATTCCCAGGTTTCATTAACAAAACCTCTTCTGCAGATACAGTATTTGTTGAAATGGGAGTACGTTGAAACTTTGAGGATTGAGGTCGTTGGATAGATATATTACTGACAGATGGCTTTTCCTCTGTATCTTCGGAATTTTCAAATGCAGATTGATTACTCTGAGCGGGTTCAGGATTTTTAGGCCGAAAGTTCTCTGTCCTAGTTGGCGCCATATTTTCTTCTTCACAATCCAAAGAATCCGCAACTATTTCTTCAGCTAATTCCTGTGTAGATTCAGATCTATGAATTTCGATGTCTGCATCTTTATCTTCTGGTGGTGGAGGAGTGATAGACGAACTGGAAGAATTTATTGCCTTTTGAAATTCCTCAAGAGTTTTATTTTGCATAGCAATTAGGTCATTTTGTTGAATTTGTAACTGTTTTTCAAATAAAGTTTTGCTATCTGTAGCTTGTTTAAAACTATCCGTCTTATTTAAATATGTGTAGCTACTAATATCTTTGTTTGTAGAAGAAGGAACATCATATTTTTCACTTATATGTGGTCTTGCATAACTTGTTTGTTTGTAAGATAAAATATGTTTTGATGGCTCTTCTAAAAATATAGTCTAAGAGAATTTAAACGGTTAAGGTTTACCTGATTTAGGAGATGAATGACCAGTATACGTTGCAGCAGGTGTGTGTGGCTTTGAACTAAAGTGAGCATAATGTATTTATGTATAATATACATTATATATATGCAAAAATGGCAAAATTGCACAAATTTATTCAGATATGCAATATATATTTTCAACTTATTCATCAATATGAATATTACACCATACTTTAAATGCAATTTCGTTCTAACATAACTAGAGTAAAATGCCAACGTACTGACTGCATGAATAATGCATAAACAATAATTTTCTGTGATTATCCTGACTGCAGATTTGACTATCAAAACGGCGTCTTCGCATCCTAGTGAATTGTTAGAAATTGTTCATTCTAGAATTTGATTAATGAAAAGAAGAACACCTGCAAACAATTATGTAACAAGGATAAATAAAAAAAACACGCAAAGAAATTAATAAAATTCAATAGTGTAGATTTGTAAGGCGCGGAAATGTTAGATGCAGATCGGGGTCACATATATTACTTACGGAAGAAATGTAAAATTTCTATAGATTTCACATTAAAAATTTATAGCTGAAAATGTATACTTACATATTCTCATGTTTGGCAGTTGAATTATTCTTAGCAGAAAGCGGCTTATTTCTTGAGAACGGTTTACTATATCCTAAGAAAAGATTTATCATATGTTATGACAAAAACATTTAACCTAAGAGGCAAAGCTCAGAAATATTTTTCAAACTACTTACAAAACGTCCTATCCTACCTTTAGAGAAAAACAAATATTTACAAACTTTTCATTATTTCGCAGTCCAATATAACACATAGAGTATAATGCATAGAAGGGTAATGATACAAATGTCAGAAATATCCCATTTAAACCATATGCAATACTGCAAAAAATAATGCTCACAAAATCCTCCTAAATGGCTCTAATGTATCTATAAGCCAAAGATGGATAGCGATTTTTCTCTTTTGAACGAAAATCTTTGCCACCAAATGCATAAATTCTGCCAAATGAAATTGTTGAAGGTTATTTTTGAAAAATATGTTTAAACACTATGAATCACGACGAATTTCTTTAGAAAAGTTTGTTGCAAACTGAAATCAAACTTAATTACTAAAACCGATCGTGCAGCATAGCAAAACCACAAAAAAGTTAGTGAAAAAAGTGATTAAATCTCGTTTGTTCGCATGAAAAATTTTATTAACAATGTTGTCCGTGTAGCATCAAAAAAATATCAGATTAAACTTTCAAATCCAAGGTTGGCAATTTGTTTGCAAAGAAATTAGAATATATAGCAAAGGTTTCAAAACACTAATTACAGAATGTCAGTAGCAATATTCATATCCCACTGTTTCAATAATCTAAAAATAATATAAAATACTGCGAAATGAAAGCCTATATAAATCTCCAAAAGAGCACGAATCACAGATAAAAACATGGTTCAAGCATCATAAGGATTCATAAAATTATGAATCTTAGACCCTAATCAAATAATGATAAATGATAGCATAAAATAAGAAATAAGTTTCTAAAGTACCAATCATAGACATAAACATGGTTTGATCATCATGAAGAAGTGCTAAAAGCATTTAAAAAAGTTTTTCGAAAATTTCTAATTTTCGCTTGAAGTCTGAAACTCATTGTTGACAAATGATGCTGGCAGGAAAAGAATAAAATGAGTGCATCCGCATGCATTTATGACACTTGATATTAGTGTAACATTCCTCATTAAATAGTTGAATATCAATGATCAAAGGAAATTATTTTAAAACAGAAGATAAGGTTATACATTTTTGTTAATGTTGAGTCTCATCTAAAATTACAGATGCGGTGCTTGCAATAGGAATAAGATGTATATTAGAATAAACTACCAAGCAATTTGTTGTAATGTACGACTTTTTATCAAATTTATCTACAAATGAATAATAGGAAGGATTCAATCAAAACGAAAAGATTAAAATTTCCTAAATGTCAAATTCTGTAAAAATTTGATGATAGGCAACACATTGAGACCAATATTATAGGTATATCTATCTTAAAAAGGAATCTCATTTAAAATTGTCTAAATACTACAAAATTTAATACCATAATAATAGTTATTAAAACGATTAGAGGCGGGTACCGAACTACTTCTAAATGAGCTGGGATATTGTTCAATGGCCTTTAAAGCATCTTCGACAGTAACATGTGAAGGAGGTGTATTCGATCGAGGTCCTAAATGATATATATGACTTAATAATATAAAAATTCTTACTAGATCGAACTGATTCCCTTTTATCTGCAGGCAAATGAGCTTTTTGAAATTTTATTGTGGCCTCTTTTTGCCATTCACGCCTTTGATTTAAAATTATATTACGCCTTTCTTCTTCTTTGCGTTCCTCATCGAGTCGCTTTACAAAAAGTGCTCTAAGTTTATTTTAAATAATCCGATTGTATATAACATACCTTCGTCTTTTATTAGTTTCAATGGATAATAAACGTGCACGTTCTCTTGCAACATTTACTTGTGCTACTTTTTCAGATTGCCGTTCTTTTTCAATCTGCTTGTAAGTTTCCCTAGTAGGACATTAAGGAAAATTTTATACAAAAACATCTATATAATAATAATTATTTAGATAAAAGATTACGAATAAGCTCCTCTTAACATCTAATAATGTTCTTCATCCATAAATCGTTGGTGTAATTGACGTTGTTTCCATAGTGATAAATGACTAAAATATCATAAATAAGTTCGAAAATATTCTGTCTCACTTAAGAAACCAAAAACCAAGTTTTAAATATTTTGATTTCAATTAAATGGAAACACAGTTTCATTTAGCTTACATTTATCAAAAATGAGATTGCTTGTAAATTCAAACAATAACAGAAACATACCACTGCTTCATTAATTAAGCACAGCATTGTCAGGGTTTTCAAGTGAAGTTCAAGTTACTTTGTCTGAGTTTGAGCTCAAGTATTTTTTTGAAGAAAATTTCGAGTTTGATCGAAATTTTAGACTAACAATATTTATTTTACAATAATTTCAAGCTTTATAGGCTAAAAAATAATTATTTGTAATAAATTAGGAGACTGAAAATTAAAATAATTTAGTTTTTATGGTATTTTCAAGTGAATGTTTGATTGAGTTTGAGTTTGAGTTTTAATGATATCTTTTCCATGTTTTTCTGATCAAATTTTACAAACTCATTCAAGTTTAGGTTTTTAGTATTCATATAACATTGAGTCAAGATTTAGAAAAATTTGCTATCTAAGGGCATATTAACATTTATATGTATTAACTTTCCTAAAGTGAAATGAAGAAAATAATGATTAATGTGTGGTGAATGAGTTTTGAATACCTTTAATAAAATCTATTGAATGCAAATGAAAAGCACAAATATATTGTTTTCACTGTATTTTTATAATACTTCTTTGAAAGATGTTACATATTTAAAATATAGTGGCATCCGCAAAACTATTGAACAATTATTTCATATAATATTTTAACATTTTTATGTTCATGCAATAAATTAATTTGTAATTATTTAAGCTGATCTGCAACAATTTTGATGAACTATTCAGGAAAATCTGAACAAAGTTGGGTTAATTTGCACTTTTATTAAATCATTATTAAAATTGTAATTTATTCTAATTAAATTTTCTGCTATTAAATAATCTACTTTTAATTACTTCTAAAATGTGAATAAGGAATATTCATTGTTCTTTATGCAAAATTAACCTGACATTTTATCATTTTATTTTATTTGATTACTTGTAAGAACTCTGTCATTTCACTAGAGTTTGTGAATTCATATACAAGTTATAATCTACATTATTATATTAAATATTGTCTTGATATTCACTATACATAATCTAATCTTAATTAATCTCAAAGTCCTAGGGTCATCAGAGAGCTAAATTCTTTGTGTTATGATGGGATGCTTCCAACTTAGCTTCATTGCCTAACATATTTTATATTGTTAGGCATAGGAATTTAATTGTGAAAGCTTGCTACTCATTCTTTACTTTACATGTAACAACATATTAAATTGAAGTTATGAAAATATCATACTTTATCATCAAGCAGTGCTATATTAATTATATGTAATGGCAATCATCATTTGATGGATGTGAGGTTTTGATTAGAAAAGATTTAAAATAAAGTAGATTCATTTGTTATATTTCTGTTAAAATTAAGGACAAAAAAAAATTGACATTTATTTTTTAAATACCTAAATAGAGTTGTGTTCTACATTTTACTCTTTCATTTGATTAAGCAATAAAAAGTTTGTAGTAACCTTTATTATGCTTTTAAGCCTGGCAAAAAGACCATACCCAGATAACCATTTTGATTGTTTTTTATTTTGTTTATAGTTGTTTCATACTTTTGGTTGTTGCAGCAACCATTACCATCATAATAACAACTTTTAATAATAATTTCAGCAACTACAAATATGCTAATTTAAGATTCCAACTGACCAACCAATTTTTTTTGCTATCTATTCTTATGAAGAAATTAGGTTATTACATGTATAATAATCTGAGAAATATTATCTTCAATTTTGTGCATATGAAATTTGCAATGTTAATACATTAGTGAGAAAATTAAATAATAAATTCTGATGTTCCTTTATCCTCTAGAAAGCATCTACAATCAATCCTTGTCAGGAAGTTTTGTCTGACATTTCCCTATTACATATTATGTTGCTCACCTCTTAAAGAACACTGATGTTGATTATTCAAAAGAAAAATTGAAAGTTTCTATTTCAACCACATTGTACTCCAAAATCTATTAATCAATAAACCATCTACAATGATATATTGCTGACTTCTTGTTTAAATTATTACACTATTTCACTTTGTTGTAAAGCATGTAATGAACTTGCAAGTCACTACACATATTTTGAAGTAAATCATTTTAGTTTTCTTCTGCTTAGTGATCTGCAATTAAACTGATTCAAATTTCTTGGGATGAATGTATTAATATTTGTATGCCAGCGGTTGTTATTATGAGCAATGAATAACTAATTCAAAAGTTTGCAGGAAGGTTTTCAATCTTAAGGATAACATGCTATACACACTTCCAACTGTGCCTTTAAATCAGCCAAATTATGCTGAGTTCTAAATTACAATTCATAATTTAATATTGGCCATAATCAGAGGACTGTTCATGGAAAACATGAGGTATTTGTAACCACTGATGCCATCAGTCAAACATTGGTGGAAAATTGGCAGCTTTTATAATAAATAATTAGTGAGCAGGTGCTTGCAAATAAAACTCACTTCATTATTTAGATTTTAAATTTGTGAAAAATTAAAATATACCTGGTAAGGAAATTTTCAAAGTAAATTTTTTTTATTAATGAATATTTGGACAACTTGAAATTAATGGTTATATAAAAAAGTTATATTCAAGCAAAAAAGATTTTTCATAATTTGAAAAGTTCAAAATTGTACTTAATTTTAAAATTTTAAATTTTTGTTAAATTTGACAGATTTTTATGCTTAATGTTATCATTTATAAAAGACATTCATTCAAATTATAAATAATGTTTTTGTTGAATTTGCTTCAAAGTAACTCAAAGTTATTGTTTTGCCCATTGGTTTTGGTCTTTGTTTGTTTAAACAGCAATGTTTGACCAGCTTGGCAATAAAAATTTGATCAATGACATATAAAAGTGTAGAATCACAGGGGAGCTCTGGCTACTCTAGCTGTACTGGGTAACTCAAGAGTTTAGATTGAAGGTTGCAAAGTCTACCATAGCAGAGAGTGACCTGCATTCCAACAGAAATCTATGTTGGTGGTTCACTGATTTTTCCTAACAAATAAAGAAATTCCATTCCAAAAAGAACTCCAGCAGCAACCAACTCACACAGCATCATGCTGAAGCCAAATCTTTGAAGCCATCCTTACTTGGCAAGGTGCTAATTGTGTGTCTCAAGTATTAATTTCTAGCTCAATAAAATATTTATCTCAGCATTCTCTTATCTCAGTTCATGTAAATAAAAACTAAACAACAGACACATAATTGCTGTGCATTCACATTCACCAACAGCATATTATATTTGCAAGGTGTAATTATTAAGCGCATGTACAAACAGATTGAATGAAAGATGTTATCCCCTACATGTAACTGTAACTTAAAGCAGCCACAATTCAGGGTTTCACTGTTAAAGAGCTATTTGTCGCCCTAGACCCAGTGTGCTTTCCTCAGAAAAATGTCACTGGATCTTAAACAACAGTTATCATTACCAAAACTTTAATCGAAGAATCTAAATGGGGTTAATAGATAAATAATTGTAGAAGATGAAACACAGTAGAAGGAAGCCAAATTTATTGTGTGGTTCACTACATTGACTCAGATATTTATTACAATTGTTTACAATTTCAAAGCACAGTTTCCCTCACAAAGTTAAAATGAGCAAATACACCCAATTTAAATCAAGGGGACAAAAACTAACACTATCAAATTAACTACACTTGAAATTCCAAAATCAATTAAAAGAAATTGATACAAATAAGGTAGCAGCAAATCAAATAATCAAAATGTCAAAAAGACATTACACTATTCCAGAGTGCCAAAAATAATAAGTTCATAAGAAAGAGGCCCTGAGTGACTCTACATGCCCCTATTGCTAGTTAAGTTTGCAGTAGGAGTTTTACTGTGGGACCAGACAGGAGCTTGTGTCTTTATACTCCTGCGTCTGTATTGCTTTGTTAATCTCAGCCACAGTAGAGACATAGTTGATGGAGTTGGCAAGGTGCACAGAGACTTTCCTTTGCAGCTGGAGTCATGATACATGGTGGAGGGATACAAAGCAAGTTGTTCTTATCTGCATGGTCTTCAACACTATCTAGTACAACCTTCTCTTGTAATGTGGCAGTCCCAATCATAACTGGAAAATTTATCTTAGCATCCTTAATTGAATCCCAAAACTTGCTGCAGATTCCATGCTCACAGAGTTTGGTGATCTGCAAGTTGGAGATTATAAGATGGGAGGTGATACATTCCATTGTAGCATCATCCAAACAAAATCTCAAATAAGCTGCAAATGTTGAGAAAAGAGATTAAGATCAGAGAGAAGTTGATTAAAAAAATATTGTAATCAAATCAATTAGTGTTATTTCAGATTTATTTGTAATATGCAACTAAGAAACAACATGTGTCAAAAAAGAGATATTTGTGTCTGTCGATAAAAATACTTTTGACTAAATGACGCTTTCATTATTTTCAGCCACCATCTTGGCAGAAAGTTTAAATTTGAATCAACAGGTACTTCTTTTGGAATTACTATAAATAGATTGAAAACCATTGTAGGAGTTTGATAAAGAATTTTATTCAGAATTCTTATTTTGTTTCATATTAATGGTTTGATTATTTATTATGATGTCGAGCTAATCGAGCAGTGTTTAGTAGTGGTCTGGATACATCACAGGGAATGATTCTAGGGTCTCTGTGCCAGATCACAAAAGTGCAAATATGTTAGGTTTAGGGATTTCATTAC
>CABFPE010000622.1:354624-365773 GCA_900660155.1 Hofstenia miamia | reverse complement strand
CACAAGGACCTTTTGAATCAATCCCGTGATGGAATCCAGCCACTACTCGACACAACTTGCCTAGCTGCACATTTTATTAAATAATCAAACCAGATAAGAGTAGAATGAAAATAAAATAAACTCCGAAGAATTTATTGTTCATCAATTTTCTGGTTAGTTCAAATCTATTTATAAAAATTTTCCAAAAGTACATGCTGATTTTGAATTTTAAATAATTTGTCTGCCAATATGGCTGTTCCTTCCTAAGCGTAATTTCGCTCAATTTAATTTGTCAAATGTTACTTGATCAGCTAACAAGTTTTTCTTAATTTGAACAATATTGAGGCTTAGTTGCATCTTACAAAAATAACTAAGATCATTAACTAAATTTTACAATTAATTTTAATTATTATTAATCATTTGATGTTGTTCTTTGCTTGCAGCTTAGTTGCTTTTGGATGATGCTACAAAAGGTGCTACCCTATGTGTCTCTAGTTGTTAATTTCTAGCTCAATTAAAACATTTCTCATTAGTTCTTATTTCTCAACTCATGTAATAATAATAACAGCATGTAATTGCACTTGCACAATGGGAGTCCCAAAACAAGGAGAACAAACAACTGTGTGACTAGAATCCATTTAATGATAAACACCTCTTTGAAAAATTTACATTTGGGAGCATTCTCCCAACTAACCAACATACAGAGTTAACAGGACAGTAACAACACCAAAAAGAGGTATGGTAGTATTTGGTAATGAATCTGAAATCCAACATTGAGTAGCACATAGACAAAACAGAGTAATCATGTTCAGGGGAAACAACTATCTCAGCTGACACAACCAAAGTATAACAAAGACAAACAAGCTAAGAACATAAAAGCATAGAGTGACAGTTCAGGATCATGTCAGGGTTACCATGTTGAATCAGTGGCTGGGAACTCTTCTAACACTAAAGAACTCATTGTCATGGCCAAAGGTTGCAGAAGTGACTATATTGTAACAGCCATGATTCTCATAAAATTGTTCTATGAAAAAACATCAGTAATTTATCCATGTAACTAGTACTGTTTAGAAAGCATCCAGGATGACCAATTCATATGGCTTCCAGCTGAAGTGCTGTCCATGAAAACAGAAGTTCGTAACTTTCTCAATCAGTGCTACCCTATTTGTCTCATAATTTATTATCTATCTCACTATGAAATAAATAGCTCATTTGCTTCCTTATCTCTCAGCTCCCTAAATAATAGCATGTAATTGCCATGCATTCATGTTAACCAATTGTAATATCCTCTACCAGGCATTATCACTGTTTATCTACTGTTACTGTATAACATTAGCTGTGTTATTGTGGGTAAGGATTTACTTGTTATTACTGCTTGACTAGTTTCTTCTGTTAACTTTTGTAACCTAGAATTAACTGTTCACTATTTAGGTGACGAAGCCATGTGGTAATCCCTGCAATGATCTTCTGATGGGCATCTGCCCAAAGTGGATCTCCACATCCAGTTTCACCATTCCATCCAATGGTTGAGTGCCACTTCTCAGCTCAATTGATATAGCTTATGTGTATCCTACTTTAGCTCAGTGCTTACTCAAGACACAACACAATTCGACTTAAACTCTATTATGTGAAAGTGTTATATATATTCGCAACCTGAATTGTTACTAGTTGTTCATTAAATATTACATGTAGCCATTACTGAAATATATTGGCTTATTTAAATATATTCTGTTCGAACAACTTCCTAACCTACATTTATAATTTACTACATGTATGGTCACTTTATCAGTCATTTATGGGTCATCAATTTGGATCTAAAACAGTATTAATATAATTCCTAGGTTTTGGTCATCAAACCATTTGCTGACAATTAATTATTTAATACATGTAGAAATGAAATGCTAGATAGCTAATCAAGAGAAAACCCCTATACCTAACATATGTGCACTTTCATGATCTGGCACAGAGACCCTAGAATCATTCCCTGTGATGTATCCAGACCACTACTAAACACTGCTAAATTAGCTTGACATGTTAATAAATAATCAAACCATTAATATGAAACAAAATAAGAATTCTGAATAAAATTCTTTATCAAACTCTTACAATGGTTTTCAATCTATTTATAGTATTTCCAAAAGAAGTACCTGTTGATTCAAATTTGAACTTTCTGCCAAGATGGCGGCTGAAAATAATGAAAGCGTCATTTAGTCAAAAAGTATTTTTATCAACAGACACAAATATCTCTTTTTTGACACATGTTGTTTCTTAGTTGCATATTACAAATAAATCTGAAATAACACTAATTGATTTGATTACAATATTTTTAATCAACTTCTTTTTGATCTTAATCTCTTTTCACGATATTTGCAGCTTATTACTGATTTTGTTTGGATGATGCTACATGCCCCCCTCAGCTTGGGTTTTTCAGCACAGCTGGTTCTCCATGCACCAAAGTATCTGCCTTCCAAATTATTGACTCAGCCTGTTGATCAGCCCATGTTGTTTTCTCCAATTTGGATTGTTTTGTCATTTTAAGAACTGCCTCTCTTTCTGTTGTTTGAACATTGGCGTATTTCAGGAACCATGCTTCTTGAATGTCTTCTGCTATCAGCATAATTTCTCTTAGTTTGTTGATTTTCTGTGAAAAGATGTCATAATATTTGTGATATAATTGTATTCCTTTGATTCCAATCATGAGTGTCATTTGTGCATTGGTTCTGCTCCTATGTGCTAGATCTTCTCTGATTTGGTTGTTGGGGTAGAAAAACATAAAGACTTTTTGTAAACTCTGAGTATTTGCCACATCTTTGAAAAAGAAACTGATGTTGTCCCTTACTTCTTTTTCTGTTGTATTATTAGGATTGTTTTTATTGATCCGCATCATTGTGACAATTTCTACCCTCTTTGTGACATCATAGTAGTGGTATTTCCTTTCCCAGATGTCTGTCCACACTATATCATTTACTCTGGAGAATAGCATTATGGCTCTCAGGTTCAGTTCCTCAATTTCCTTTCTGAGATCTTGCAATTGCACATTTATGGGTTTTCCATGTGTGTAGAGCTGGTCTGGCGTTATTGTGCCTTTGATGTAGACCCTTTCTCTGTTGTTGTTCCACAGCATTATTTCTTTTGACTTTTTATAGTAGTCTCGTTCTATCATAGCTTTTGCTTTCTTTTCCGTATTTACATATGACTTATACTTGTGGAGGAATGTCTTCACAACATTAACTTCTTTTGGTAGTCTCCATCATGGGAGGACCATTGGCATCACAACAGTTTCTGGTGGTGTGCAGATTAAGATTTTTGTTTCTATCTGTCTTTCTATATGTGGATACGAGCCTTCCATTGTTGATGCTGTAGCTAGGCCTATTGTGGCAGGGTAGTTCATCTTAGCTTCTGAAATTATGTCCCAGAATGCTTGTGTCAATCCCCTCTGGCTTAGTTTTAATCGTATTTCTTCCTTAATTTCTATTTTTGATGTAATACATTCAATGTCTACAGCTAATTGATTATATGGTTTTAATAATTCTTCCAGTTCTGCTCATGTAAACACTTTGGTGAACATGAGTTTCATCATTGCCACTGGTTGCTGTTCCCTGATGCTCTGGAAGTTTCTTTCCTTTATATCTTTAGCTTCTTTTGTAATTTTAATTTCAAATAGGAACCACTCGTCGTCAGTGTCTATCCATTCTATTTCTTTGGCTGGACTGATCTCTCCCCATTTCTTGATATTTATCATATCAATTGTTTGTTGTGTTTTGGGGGATAGTAGTAATCTGGATGATGTCAGTAGTTGTTCCTCCTCTAGCATTTCTGCTTGGGATTTTGTCACCATTTCACAGACTTCTACCAGTTCTGTAATGCCCCCTCATTTCATCATCTCCGAGCTTCAAATAATCTTAGTAAATATGCACTGCAGACTATCTTGTTCATAGCATTCCATTTCAAGATCAAAAGTTCTCTGCATGTTTTTCTGTGTTAGTGTTCTTTCGATTTCAGCTGTGCTTGCAAGTTTTCTTTTAATAATTTTCTTTGTTGTGAGCCAGGGTTGGTTTTGGAGTTGTTTATCCATGTTTCGGATGTTGCTTCCCACATATACTTTCTCATTGGCTCATGGAATATCGTAATCTTGCTGGGGCATATCCCTGTCTTGTTTGCGATGCTTATTACTGACATTTTCCCCAGTGGATTTTCGTTCATTATTATTCTGCTCAATATTTTTTCTATCATTTGCACTGGCTTCTCTGATTGGTTTGGCAATTCTAGTTTCCCAGTATGACCTTTTAGTAGCCAATTCTTCATTTGCGTGTTTATCAGGGGCTATTGCTATTTCATATTTCTTTGCTTTTGTTAGTCTGTGACGAGTGTGTTGTGAGATCAGGAGTTTTATTTCCACATCTTCTATTGTGAATATCACTAGTATCCATGCCATCATTCTATAGCATATCTCTGGTGCGTTCTTTTCTTCAAATAATAATTTTTTGAAGTCTTTTTTCATGTTTAGTTAGTAGGCTCTACTTACCTCCACCAGTGCCATCTCTACTGATTTGTGAAATTTCCATGATGGTGCATCAATCTTTATTTGTGGCCAACCTTCCTCTACCTTTTGTTGCAACTTCATGTTTTTCCAAATCATTTGGATTTGTTGTAGATGATCTTGTTGTTGCATCAGACTACACTTTATAAATAATGTGTTGGCCTTTTCTATTCCCTCTGTATCTGTTGTTAATTCTATTGTTTTTGTCTGCCTGTAGAGATCAATTGCGATGCATGGATATACCATGATTCTGTAGATCTGTGCCAAGTAGTCTATTTGCAGATCGAATTGTATTAGCTCTGGGATTGTTGTGGTTTTCAATGTTCTCTCCCATGGGAAAATGTTTTCGCCCAGCTGGCATGCATCTTCTAGGTGCTTGGGAATGTCTTCTTGTGTTGATATTGTTATGATTACAACTCTGATATTTTGCCCTCTTGCCATTCTTGTTGTATCATCTATTTTCTTTTCTAAAGTCTTTGTATATTCTTTCTGTTTTAATATATGTATAATTGTGAGATTTTCTTCATCAATGTTTATCTCAGGTATTTTGACAATTTTGTCTTCGTAGGCCATTATCACTTGTGTTGTACCCAGTGTGAATGCATCATCAAATATGACGTGAACCATACTGCGCATGTATGACCTCTCCAATGTTTCATTCATTTCTTGTGGATAACTAATAATTACACTTACTTTCGTCTGTTGTTTGCATCAAGCACAATTGTTAAGTACTTCCCTTTGACTCTTGCGACTTTTCATATATAAGTTTTTGTTTCTGGTGATAGCTTTGTAAATGCATTATAATGCATTTTTGATGTTCCCATAAAATAAGGGTGTAAAGTTTCTCCATCGATTTTCAAAATTTGTTTTTCTCTCTCTTTTGATCTTACCATTGTTTCTGACGTTGTGTCGGAGGAGGCATGTAGCTGAGTCATCCTTAATGGTATCTTACTGGTGCTAGGTTCACAGTCCGAAGGCTGCTTTGCCCTTGAATTGGCTCACAGTTACTCCCATTGGCACTTGACCAGCAATGGTTCCAGATGAGATAATGTCAGCCTTGAATCGCTTTCATATCTCCATGGTTCTTCCACCACTTACACCTTCCCCTGGAACTCCTCGTGTCTCACCACCCTTGAATTGGCGTTGTGGACTTTGGGAGGGAAAGTTGTGCTGCGCACCAGTTTTCTGTGTGCCCTTGAATTGGCTGTGCAAATCCCTGGTGGGAGAGGCTTTTTGTCTGTTGGTCTCTCTGCCCTTGAATCGCCTTGAGGACTACTAGGACGCCTTCTCACTCTATGTCATCTATTCATCAGTTCTTTGTTCTCGTCCCTTCTGCCCTCGATTTGACGTCCAGTTTGAGAACTTCTTCACACTCTCCTTCTCCTGTTCATTGTTGAGAGCTCCTCTGGTTGTTGGGTTCTGCACACTCTCTTTTTCATTGGTGGGTGCATCATTTTCTTCTAATTTCCTAAATGCAGTTAGTAAATTTATATCCCATGTTTCAGGGTCATATATAGGTTTATTTCTCACTGTCCTCTGGGGCAGCACTCTTTGGCTTGGATCATCATCTCTGATCTCTGCTGTGTACTCATCATCAAATTCTTCTTCATGTACTCTGTCTAAATCATACATATCATATATAATTTCATTGCCATTAATTTGGCATATTTTGAATTCAGCATTGTCATCTATCTTCATCTCTTTGATATCTGCTGTTGCTCTCTTCAGGTTTTGAAAATGTAATAGTCTATTGTTGTCTAGCATATATTCATTGTTTGGTAGTGTTTGTGTTATCATGTGGGGGCTGGACCATACTGTTTTCAACTTCTGGACTTGGTTTGTGTCTACGAGTTTAATCAGTGTGAACACATATACTTTATCTCCTACCTTGTGTGCATGACCATAGATTTTTTTATTATAATTGCATTGCTGTCTCACTGCCGACTTTTTTATATTGTGACACATTGTTTTGTGAATCCCTGTGATCTGGTTTTTTAATTGTTGTACATATGCATTGTCCAATTTTCTGCTGTAGTTGGTGTACTGCATTGAGAGCAGGGTTGCAACCTCCCTTCTGAACATGGCTTTGAATGGTGATACTCCAGTTGTTGCATGTACCAAGGTGTTGTAATAGTATTTAATCATTTTGATAACCTCTCTCCATCTGCTTCCTCCTATTTGTGTTGTTGCTAATCTGATTAGCTTAATTAATGTTTGATTGAGTCTTTCCACTGCTCTGTTGGCCTGCAGATGATATGTGGTTGTTTGTTCACTTGTGATTTCTAGGAGCTTCGCCATTTCTTGGAAAAGTCCACTTTGAAATTGAGGCTCTTTATCTGTTATGATCATTTCCATTGCTCCCAATCTCAGTATCCACTCTTTTAAGACTATCTCAGCTGTGGTTTCTGCCGTGGTGTTTCGCATCAGGACCATCCTTGCATATTTGGTAAAGTTATCTACCATTACTAGTAAGTACTGATGGCCTTCTGCATCCTTTGATAGCATCTCCAGATCTATATGGACTATTTCATTAGTTTGAGTTGTGATAATTTTTCTAGCAGTGCTTGCTGTGTCTGGGAAGTGCTGTTTGTTGTTGAGGAGGCATGTTGTGCACTTATTGATGATGTCTTCCACGACTTTCCTGATGGCTGTCATTATGAATCATGTGTTGAATGTTTTCTCCATCTGTGTTATTCCTAAGTGACCCTTCTCATGTATCTTCCATATCAATTCTCTCTTGAAGTAGTTGGATATTGCGATTTGGTTATTCCCAGCTTCAACATATAGTAGTCCGTTCCTGTTGATCTTCCATTTGTAGCATTCATAGTATCCTGCTGTTATTTTAGATAGTGTAGTCTGAGGTTCCCTGATCTTCTTTATAATCTCACCTAGGATTATGTCATCTTTTTGTTTGTCCACTATCTCTTGTTCAGTTATCTCTTCTCTTATCAGTATCAGTAGTACCACTTGACCTTTTTGGTCCTGTTTTTCTCTGGTAGTCCTTTGTATTCAGTGTGTGGCAGGAACTGAAATTGCTTCTTCTTTCTGTCTTATTTTGCTGCGTCTCTCTGGTATTCTGGAAGTGATGTCCAGAAGTCCACATTATTATGTAAAGTGCCCTTTCTATGTTTGATCATAAATGTGAATTCATTTACGTATTCAATCCACTGAGATACTATTCCGGACTTGTCTCTCAAGAACTTCTTCAGCCAGGCCAATCCACTGTTGTCCATTTGCACTCTAAATTCTCTTCCGATAAGGAAGTGTCGAAATTTCTTGATACTCTCAATCAATGTGAGCATCTCTACCTTGGTGGAGCCGTAGTTCTCTTCACTTGCCCTCAGCTTGCAGGTGAAGAACTGAATTGGTACTTCTTTTCCATTTCTTGTTTGTCCCAATGTTGCTCCAATTGCCACCTTGCTCACGTCACAATCTAGTATGAATTTCTCATTGTAGTCTGGTGTGTTGAGGGAGGGTAATTTCACGAGTTCTTCTTTGATGTTGTCCAATTCCTCCTGCTCTTGCCAGGTCCATACAATGGTACTGACTTCATCATTAATAGGGTAATCTTCACCATCTTGCCAGCTATATTTGGAATAAAGGTTCCATAATAACTGAAGAATCCCATAATTCTCTGTATATCTTTTTTGTTGTTTGGTTTTTCTATCTTTCAGATCATCTCTCTGGCATTGTCCTTCATGCATATTCTGCCCTTCTCTATTGTTCTTCTCAGGAACACTATTTTCTCTTTCAGGATGTAGTAAATATTTCTGTTGATGCAAAGTCCCGCATTTTCTAGAATCGTTAATGTCCTCTCCAATTTTTCCAGGTGTTCTTGGACTGTATTGCTTGTGACTATGATGTCGTCTATATAAGCATCGACTCCCTCTTCCATTCTATGTGTCTTGTTCTTTAGTGCCTTTGTTATGTACCTCTGAAATGTTGCTGGTGCATTACAGAGTCCAAACGCCATATATATCCATTTGTACAGCCCATATGGAGTTATAAATGCTGTCTTCTCAATATCGTCTTCTTCCATCTTCACCTGCCAGTAGGCCTTGCATAGATCCAATTTTGTAAAATATTTGTGCTTACTAGCTTCGTAGAGCATATCCTCTATTTGCGGTAAGGGGTACGAATCCTTTTTTGTTACCTCATTTAACTTGCGAAAATCAATACATAGATGGTACTTGTTTCCCTGTTTTACAAACATGGTTGGTGCTGCATATGGGCTCTTGCTTGGCCAAATAATTTTGTTGTTGATTAATTCTTCCAGTATATGATTGTATTCTTCTTTCAGCTGCTCAGGCACCCTTCTAACTGGTAGTTTGATTGGTTTGTCTGTTGTTGTGACGATTTTGTGCTTCTTGCCTACTGCCTGACCTACACTTATCTCTCCATAGTTGAATATATGTTTGTGTTTTTCTAGGAGTGTTCTTAGTTGCATGATCTCCTGTTCCTCTAGATGTTGATAGTCCTTGTTGTTTATCTCGGTAATCCTCTATGTGTCTTCTTCTTCTGCTTTCGTCCCAATGCCCTTGAGTCAGCTTTTGGGAGTACTCATGACCTTGATGGTGTTTGTCCACTTGCCCTTGAGTTGGCCATGTGGAGTACTATCCGCTTTCCTTTGCAAGTCCTTGAATCGACCATGCAAATTACTCACTCCATCATCGTCTTCAATTGCCTTCCAGATGAGTCTGATGTTAGTTTTGATGTATTTTCCATATATTCTTATCTGAGATCTTTTCAGGTTCACATTCTGGTTCATAGCATTGAGAATTGGTATCCCTCCTTTTCCATGTTTTATTGTGCAGACACTAGATGGCATTGAAACTCATTTGGTATTAATGCCTTTGTTGTCATATAGCATTATATTGGCTGTTATATTGTCTTCCGTCTCAATTGTGTGCATTTTCCACTGATGCAGCTGTAGGTGGATGTCTTCTTGCAGTTGGAATGTAACTGTTTTCTGCTTCTCCTGTTCCTCTTTGATTTCCATCTCCTCTTCTTTTACTTTTATGGTTTTATTTGCATAGTTAATGATACAACCATTTTTTGTCAAAAAATCGTTTCCTAATATAACTTCATATGGCAGTGAATTGTTATGTGTATCCACTACTACTAGAGGTTGTTTGAACATTGTGTTTGTGATTCTCATTTGTGCAATGGTTATCATTCCTTTCATATCAATATAATCCCCTGAAGCGTTAATTAATCTCTTGTTACAACTCTTCATATCTTCTCATTTGAATCCCAATTTCGTAGCACATTCATCAGTAATTATAGATGTTGCTGCTCCAGTATCAATTGTCGCTTTTGTCATCACTCCATTAATGGCTATTGTTATCATATTCATCATGTCAAGGTTCATTAGGATCATTATTGATGCACAGTTGTCATGAGTCAGTGCTCTACTTAGTTTTCCAACTCCTCATCAGTTGGTGATGCTTCATTGATTTTGTCTTCTGTCTGTAATACATCCTCTTCATTATAGTAGGCTTCCTTGTCCCCAATTACATTTATTTGTTTTGGGCAATCTGGTTTTTTATGTCCTTTCTGTCTGCAACTGTAGCATTTAACATCTTTCTCTTTTACTTTCCTCATCTTACCATCCTTTCCTTTCACCTTTATTATTTTTTCTTGTTTCACTTCAGTATAGGCTTTGTTGGGGATGCATGGCTTGAGATTGCTTTTCCAAGTTGGTCCTTCTCTATGCCATGCAGCTTTCTTGTATATTTGAGAGTTGTTTTCAATAGTTGCTTGCATGTTGACTGCTTTCCTAATCATCCTTTTCTATTTATTGTTGATGTCACATTTAATTTCAAACTGCATTCTGATGCTTTCAGGCATCCCCTTGCAGATGTGCAAGAACAAGTCATATTTCAAATAACTGTTTCCTCTCAAACTGAGCATTAGTAGTCACTTGACTTGTTGCATGTAGTTTTGGATGTTGTCAGTTTTTTTCATTTTCATTGCATTCAAAATGATTTGGTACTGTTTTTTGAAACTTTCATTCTCATAGTAATTGATGAAGTATCTGATTAGTAATTAATTATTTAATACATGTAGAAATCAAATGCTAGTCAGCTAATCAAGAGAAAAACCCCTATACCTAACAAATGTGCACTTTCATGATCTGGCACAGAGACCCTAGAATCGTTCCCTGTGATGTATCCAGACCACTACTAAACACCACTCGATTAGTTTGACATCATACTAAATAATCAAACCATTAATATGAAACAAAATAAGAATTCCTAATAAAATTCTTTATCAAACTCTTACAATGGTTTTCAATCTATTTATAGTATTTCCAAAAGAAGTACCTGTCAATTCAAATTTGAACTTTCTGCCAAGATGGCAGCTGAAAATAATGAAAGCGTCAGTTAGTCAAAAAGTATTTTTATTGACAGACACAAATATCTCTTTTTTGACACATGTTGTTTCTTAGTTGCATATTACAAATAAATCTGAAATAACACTAATTGATCTAACTACAATATTTTTAATCAACTTCTTTTCGATCTTAATCTCTTTTTACAACGTTTGCAGCTTATTGATGATTTTGTTTGGATGATGCTACATCAAGAAGGTTACAATAATAACGTAGAAACAGATATTAAACTCATA
>CABFPE010000622.1:331445-346945 GCA_900660155.1 Hofstenia miamia | reverse complement strand
ATATAATAACATTGCAAATACCTCATTAAAGCACTTGCTAACTGTAACTTGCCAATTTCAACCACAGCAAATAGTCTTCTGTTCACATGTGTTCAATAATAAAACAGCTATTCACAAACATTTTATATTGCAAAGTTTATCATTATGTGAATATTAGTGAAATTTTCATTGCATGAGATTGCCATACAAGAAAAATACTCCTATTATCACATAAGAATTTCAAAATGTAACATATTCTTTTGTACACAAAATTGGCCAATTGAATAGAAATTATGAGATTCTCTTGATTTTAAAACATCAGTTTCTCAATGGTTTACCCAGTATAATATACAGCATCATAAAAATTATTCAGAATTCTGGCGCATTTTTGTGAAATGTTACAGGATTTGCACCAAGCTTCAATGTAAGAAACTAAAAGCAACATCCTAAATCTGTTCATTCCTACTGTAGCATAATCCAAAGCATAATGCTACTAATGAAGAAAGAAGATCAGATGATTAGTCAAAATAGAAGATCAGATGATTAGTCAAAATTAAGATCAAATTATGATTATTAATTAAAAAAACAATTTAAGTTTAATTATCAGATTATCTTTGTAAATGCAACGAAGTAGTAATATACCAAATTAGTACTTGTCGTCAAACAATTTGACCAAATGAAGGGGGCGAATTTGCTTCCATTATTTCTAGCCATTTTTTGCAGATGATCTAAATTTGAATTTTGAACGCCAGGTACTTTTTGAAGTTAACTATAAATACACTAGAAATCAATTTGGAAATTGTTGAAGTAAATTCTTCGAAAATCTTATCTTTAGATTTTATATTGGTTTGCTTATTTACACAGAATGTCAAGCTAAACGGTAAATGCAGTAGTAGTGATTTGGGCACATATCGGGAGTGACTTGAGGGTCCTTGATCCAAACCATGAACCTGCATTTATGTTAGGTATACGAATAGGAGTTTTCCCCGTTTAGCTGACTACCAATTCTTTCATTTACATGTATCTAATAATGGATATCGGTAAAAGGGCTGAATAGCCTACTGTAGGTTATACATATTTTATCTTATAGACTTAGGTGACCTATAATAGACCAATAAATAGACCGAGTATGTATGTAACTTATTTTAAATAACTTATTTAAAGCCAATAGTTTTCGGTAATTGCTAAAGAAATAATTATTAAGCAGCTAGTGACATTGCAAGATTGCGAAGTAACATAACTACACATTACAAATTGAGTTTAAGTCAGTTACAAATAGCATTTGAGAGCTACACTGAGTTAGGATAGGGAACACATAAGAACATCGTTGAGCTGAGGCTTGGAACCACTTAATCAGCAATGGAAACACAAGTGAGGTGATTCAGAGATCAGAGTCGGCTGGAGGCCATACCCAAATCACGGAGCAGAGCTATGATGGCGGGGTACCTAAACAGTATCCAGTTAATTTAGTTAAGTGAAGATTAACCAAAATAGATACAACATTGGAGCAAATAGTTAACATATGTACATCCCTACCTGCTTAGAATGACGAACAATGATTTAAGAGAATAATTTAATCTATGTCAATGCTTGGTAGCGGATGCTACACTACTTACTCCTACATAAATGAAATTGAGATGTTAATAAGCAAATATTTGTGAGTTATAAAATTAAATTTGCATAAATAAACAAAAAATATGTACTTTTCTGAATGGCAAATTTAGTCTGTCAGTTGCAAAGTCAGTGACTCACAAGCGGATTTTGGCAAACACTCTACTGTTGGACCAATGGATCCAATCAGAAGTTCACTGGTGGAAAAAAGTTGGTCTTTTGGAATAAAGAGCAGTATTCTGTTATTATTTAAAAACTCACATTTCCAATATTAACCAGTTCAAACATTGTCGTTTTGTCTAGCATTAGACAAAATAATACTGATAAAAAACGCTTAATTGAAAATTATATGAATGTTTTCATTTTATATAAGTAGCCAAATCTGCTGGATTTAGCATTAATTTACAACTTCAAATTTAAGTGTAGTTATGAAATAGTAGCTTTCTCAATTTTATCAGATATATTTATTTCAATCCTAACATTTTGTAACTTCATAATTTCAAGTTACTCACATATTCATAAAAAATAATTTGGAAATTCATTTGATGTTTACATATTAAAATTTTGTAAACTGGATCATTCATCTATTTTAATTTCAACATTGGTAATATGAGCTCTGTAAATTTATAATTAGATGTATTTAGTTCTTTTGCAAACTTTATGATTTTAGCTTAATTATTTCCATTAATTATTACACAGTATCTTTGTTTAAAAGGTTATTGTACAGAACCTGTTCTGTTCGCTCATGTTAGTAACAGTATGCTATTGTTTAATTCCTTTATCAGTTTTGTTCATATAAAAATTTGTGATTAATTCATTTATGTTGTCGGCCACATGATTCTAGACACAAGCAAAAAATCAATGCAGTAGGCAGAAATGTAAAGTCCAGAATGATATAGTCCATTGCCAATAGATTAGAAGGGTGTTCATAGACAAGTAGTAAGAAAAATTCAGAAAACAATTCCAGCAATCTGAGAGGGATTCCATCCAGGTTTTGAGAAACAAAAACTAATAACAGTAACAGCACAGTGTAGGGTACTGTATTAAGTCTAAATTCTAGAAGAATGAGACTACAACAAAGTAACAACAAAACAAGTAAGAATAGCATTGGGTGCTTGGTGACAGCTCCAAAAGCACAGAACTGCAGTAAAAATAACATAAGAGGCAAAGTTATGCATCAATTGGTAGTGAAGTTGATTCATGGTCAGAGAAAATCCATCCCAGGTGATTCACACCAAAGAGAAAGAACAAAACCAAGTATGATATTGTAGCATAATCCATCAGAAGCCATGTGTAGTTAAAGAGAGAAAAAAGATGGAAGTAACTAAGACTCAAATGTAATAATAATTAAATTGTAAACACATGGTTATGATTGATTATTTAATTTGTAAATTGTTTTATGTAGTTATATTTAAAATTTACTTGACAGTATTTGACAAAACCAAGATGACCAAACAGCATACACTAATTAACACTGACATTGCATAATTAAAAAGCAGAACTAGAAAGCAAAGGAAAACTGTAAACAAGACTCAAGCAACAGGTGCTAGTTGAGTGTTTGATTATTTATTCACTGAATGTTAGAATGATTGATGAACGAATTTAGTTTGGATTTACTTCTTCTTTTATTGTCAGGTTATTTAATAGTTTTATGGAAAGCTAAACTTTCAAGCACTAGAGGTAATTTTACAGTGTTCCCCGAATACATTTAAAGGAATTCTGGAGCAGCCTTACAATCAGTTATTCAACCGCAGTGAGGGCGGTAGCTGTAGTTTCATCAATGTTATTTTAGGTTATGAATAGGGATAGGGATATTTCTCAGTTCTAGCTTTCCTATTACTCATTGCTTTTCAATTATTATGTTTATATTTATATTGCTCTACATGTTTGTTATTTCATTATTGAATGCAAGTTGCTCATAGTTTTATATTGTAGTTGACTGTTGGCCAAATTATGCATTTACTTTCTTGCTGACTGCATTGATTGTTTACATGTACAAAGGTCTAGCATGTATTGTTATATCTGTAGGGCTATTATATGTAAGGCTTGATAACAAACTAAAGCATTGTGGTTGTGTTGTTTCCTTATCTTTACACCATCATAATAACAAAAACAATCAATGCAATAAATTAGTAAGTTGTAATACACACAAAATCACTGAGTTGACCATTCACACACTAATCCAGTTAATGGTTTCCACTGTGGAGTTCAAGTAAAAGCTGGAGCTGTTGCTGCTAAAGAGATCTCTGGAATCGCATGGCACTGCTTTGGGTTTTGAATCTGTCTTCCATTTACCACTCTCAATCTAAATAAGTTGCTGTTAGTTAAGCATTCAGGAACACTAATGTACATTAATGTAAGTTAATTAGCTAAACACTCAACTAAAAAGAGAGAATTAGGAATCTGTCAGACTTAATCATTGCATATTCTGTGAAAAGTAATAAGTTACTCTTGATTAAATGTGAAATTAGGATTGGCAAGATTCTACATGACTACTGTGACAGGTGCCCCAAATATGTGCATGAAGGAGAAGATGCAAATTTGAAGAAAATGCTATAGTGAAAAGGAAAAAATATGATTTGTGTGGAAAATGGTTAAGTTAGAAGAAAGAAGATTGATTTAAAAATGTAATGAAAGAGGAAAGACAAGCAAGTATAACCTTTTAGCACAGGAAAATGTTAGAAGGGCATCAGTAAGTTAATAATGAAAATGGTTATTAGGTTAGTCTTCTATCTTGTACTCTATTACAAAATCAAGTAGCCAACACGTAAAATCATTTAATTATCAAAAATGATTTCCACAAAATCTGGTTAAAAACAAAAACATGCATGCAAAACAAAAGCAAACATTAACAAATATTTAACATATCACTACACATGACATAGTATAACAATGGTGAATTCACGAAAAAAACAAAGGACTAAAGTCAAGAGACAAAAAACACCCCAAAACCAAAGAACCCGTGAAAATGCAAATATGTCCCCTGGGAGTGAGATGTCCCCAACAGAAATAGTGCTACAACCAGCGCAAGAAAATGCAGAGTTTTTGATAGCTGAACTCACTAAGATAATAGAAAACAACAACAATGAAAGAAGAAAGTTGACAATACAAATAGAAAACTTAACTCAATGGATGTTTGAAATAGAAATGTATTAAAGAAATTATACAAGATACAAGTATAAGGTTGACAGAACAAAGAAATGTGTTTCAAAAACAAATTGAAAAGTTAACTGAAGCAAACAAAGAAATTAAAGCACAGGGGTGAAAATGCTTCCATTATTTTTAGCCATTTTGGCAGACAAATAAATTCAAATTTTGAATGACAGGTACTTTTTCAATTTAACTATAAATAGAGTGAGAATCAATTTGGAAACTGTTGAAGTAAATTCTTTGAAAATCTTATCTTTAGATTTTATTCAGTTTGTTTATTTTTAAATCATGTCAAGCTAAATGGTAGATGCAGTAGTAGTGGCTTGGGCACACATTGGGAGCAATTCGAGGGTCCTTGATCCAAGCCATGAACCTGCATTTATGTTAGGTGTACAAATAGGAATTTTTCTCCATTTAGCTGACTATTGATTCATTTGTTTGCATGTATTAAATAATTGACTATCAGAGATAAGGCTAGGTAGCCTACCTTAGGTTATATCTATATTACATTGTCTAATTAGGTGACCTATAAATAGACTGATAAATAGACCAAGCATGTAGTGTTATCTAAATGTAAGGTAGGAATCTGCATGTAACTATTTACTTTATTTATCTATGTTAATTAAAGCCAATAGTTTTTGGTAATGGCTGAAGTAATATTTCTTAAGCAGCTAGTGACATTTCCAGGTTGCAAAGTACAAAATTACACATTACAAATTGAGTTTAAGTCAGTTACATCCAGCCTTGAGAGCTGCAATGGTTAGGATAGGGAACACATAAGTTACTTTGTTGAGCTGAGACTCAGAAATACTCAATCAACCATGGAGCTACATGAATGTGGATTGGTTCAGATATCAGAGTTGGCTGGAGGCCACAGTGGAATCACAGAGAGGAACTGCAATGACAGCATACCTAAATAGTATTGGGTTACTTGAAATTAATACAAGTTAATAACAATTTATCTCATGTCAGAGTAAAGAATTAATATCAGTGCATCCCTACTCACATCCAACAGGAAATAATAATTTAAAAGAATAATTTACTCTCTGTTGAAGCCTGGTAGCAGATGCTACACCAAGATACTTTACACACCCCCCTTGCTTGCTAATTTTGCAGGAATAACTGGACTGTGGGACCTGAGAGTAATTTCTGAGCTTCTTTCACCATTTTGATGGCTAAGACCTCATCCCAACTTGTGACTTCAGCATATTGTGGCCATTTTGTTATCTGCATCAGAGCTCCCTGTTGTGTTTCATTGCAGAGGCAGAAGAATTTAATCTATGGTAGACAAGGCCTGATAGGACAGTGTCACCATAGGTTGTTAAGTCTACTTGTGAAAGTGTCAAAAAAAATTTTGTATTGGCAAAGACCTTTTAAAGCAATAATTAAGGTCATTAAAGCTTCAGTATCAGATGTGTGAGCATCATTGGCGCTAATTCTGGTGTTGGGATAGAAGTGGGTGAATACTTCTCTCAGGGAACCCATCTGAGTGGTGTGGTCCATAAAAAAGTGCACAATACTCATTAACTTGTTGTAAGGTCATTGTTTCAGGATCAGAGACCTCAGCTCATAGCATTGTTATAATTTCAATCCTCTTTGTGACATTGTCCACTTGAGAAATTTTCTCATGGAAGTTCTTTAGTTGTGTGGCTAAGGGTTGGCCCTTCTGGAAAATATCCTTGATTGTGAGTTTTCTGCCAATACAGACGTGTTCAGGATTGCCACCTGTAAGTAACTTGTCACAGCCTTCCTTGTAATCTGTAGTCTGCATGGCCTTGTTGACTTTGGCCAATGTGGAGGCGTAGTTAATGTTGTCTGAGAGGTGGGTGGACACCTTTTTCTGACCCTTTCAGATTCTCCAGGAAGGCAGAATAAGTGGTGTCATAAGGCATGGTGGTGGAAGACAGAGCAGGTTGTTCTTATCCAAATTGGCTTTGACCTGGCTGAACTCAACTTTCTTGCTAAGTGTGGTGGTTCCTATTGTCACAGTGTAGTTTGTCTTAGCTTATTTTGCGTCTTTTTGGAAATATTGTTGCAAATGTAGTTCACTGCCTTCCTAGTAGCAATAAAATATGGGTGTAGCACCTCATCTCCAACTTTTGAAACTTTTCTTATTTTTCTTCATTCCTCTTTGACCAGATACTAGCAGACTCAGTGGATGAATGGCCAGGGCTAGAGGGGGTTTCAAATCACTACAGGATGGTTGGATGTTTACAATATCTCATTTAGAAAATATCACACACTCTAAATGCTCATCTCATTCATGCAAAGAGTGTTGGCTCTTCACATAGTAACCAGTGCTGCGTTTATTGTCCTTATCTTGTTGTCTCCCTCTCTTGGCTGTGCTGCTCTTCTCAGCTTGTTGCAGGGATTGTTCTCATCATGTCTCATCAATTCTGGGGTTGAGTTGCCTGTGTACTCATTTCCTGGCCAGTGGTTGATTTTCATGGCATTTCATCTATTGAGTCTTGGTTACTAAACATACAAATAAAATTAAGATCTCAATCTTGGGTATATAAATGATGTAAGTAGTTTCCCCTACATTTAGGTAAAACATGGGTAGCAGTAGTGTCACTACTATTAATTAAGTTACTGTCAAAATCAACTTCAGTGAGGTCATCCTCATCACATTCAGTTAAGTTATTATAAGTCTCATATTCATTTAAACTGTCATTGACTCACTATTGTTGTGAATGACCACAGTTTTAATATCATGCACAGCTCTTTTGAGCCTTTGGAAATAGGCAATTTTCCTGTTACTCAATAAATATTTATTGTGGTCAAGCACCTTAACAACAGTGAAGGGTCCTTTCCAATTCTGTTACTCAATAAATATTTATTGTGGTCAAGCCCCTTAACAACAGTGAAGGGTCCTTTCCAATTCATAGCTAGCTTTAATACCTGATTTGTATCAGTAACTTGGTGAGGGAAATATGCAAAGACTTTATCACCATATTTGTGAGGTTTGTAGTATAGTTTGCAGTTAAAATTACACTTCTGGCATAGAACAGATTGATTGGTGTTGCAGCAGATGGTGAGATGACTTCCTGCAGCTCATGCAGCATACAGATGATGTGGTACCTGGGTACATTATTGATAAGGATGTACTTGCCTCATGTATAAACATTGCCTTAAATGGGCTCACATTTGTAGTAGAGTGGACAGCTGTATTATAGAAATACTCTACTACTTCTATCACTTGTTTCAAATTTCTCCTGGCAGCTCTGGAGAGAGTGACCCAAATTAACTTGCTGACAGTGTGGTTGAGTTGCTCCACAACATCATTCAACTGCAGGTGGTATGCAGTTGTAAACTTGTGCAGGATCTCTAATTCCTTGGTAAGCATCTCCATCAACTGATTGTCAAATTGAGGGCCATGATCCCCAATTAGGTGCTCCATAGACCTGAGCTTGAGCACCCACTCATTTACTATTTTTTCTCCAACAACTTCAGTGGTGGTACTATCCAGAGGGATTAATCAGGCATACTTAGTGAAATGGTCAATGAGTACTAGCAGATACTGATCATTGGTGACAATTTCTCTAGATCCATATAGATGACTTTGTTATTCCTCTCTGCTGCACAACTTTGTATCCCAGCTCTCTGCTCCACAAAGTTTCTGGTTCCTTGTAACAAGCAGGTCTCACACTTATCTATGACATCTAAAACTGCAGTGCAGATGCTGATTGTGATGTAGCATGCATTGAATTTCTGCTCAGTTTGGATGATGCCTAAGTGGCCTCATTTATGGATATTTCTGACCAGGTCATAGTGGAAATACTCCAGGCAGTTATTCTGGCTTCTAGTGTACAGTAAGCCCTTTTTGTTTTGTTTCCAATTGTACCTCTTGAAGTAGTGATTGGCAGCAGGACTAAGAAGGTAGTTGGAGTTCTTTAATCTCTTCATGATCTCAGAGAGTACATTATCATTCTGCTGATGTGTCATAATTTCTTCTTATTATTTCCTCCTTTATGAGGATTGGCAAGATAGCTTTGCCATGGCAGTCAATGCTAATCTTCAGGAGGAGTTTGTACTCATTCAAGGGTATGAAACCAAAAGGCGTCTTCTTGCCAGGAGGCTTTTGTAAATCATGTTTGTAGCTAGGGAGAGTAGTCTGTGTTATGATGGAGTCTCACAGGGCAGTGCTGGATGGTGAAAGAAAAATCATTAAGGTACTTGATCCATTGTGCCACTATGTTGGATTTGTCTCCAGAGAACTTCTTTAACCATGTGAGAGCAGAGCTGTCAGTTTGCATCATGAAATTGCATCTAACAATAAAATAGTGGAAGTTCTTTAAGTTTTTGACTAAAGCTAGCACTTCAGACTTGGTGGCTAAGATACAGTACAGGGATTTCAACACCCTCAATTACCTGGCTTAACATGCCACTGATAGGGACCTAACTGGCATCACAATCAATGATAAATTCTTGAGAATAGTTGTGTATTCAGACTTGGGATCTTTATGAGTTCTGACTTAATGGCATTGGGCTCCTCCTGCTCAGACCAAGTCCATTTGAATTCAACACTTTGTTTCAATAGGTTTGAGATATGTTTGATCTTGTTTGCAAACTAGGGTATAAAGGCGCCATAGTAATTTAAGAAGCCCATAAGCCTCTGTATGTCTTTTCAGGATTGCAGGGTCTCAATTTGACCCAAGTGGTCTTTCACATCATTCTTAATTGAAATTCAGCCCAGCCACAATGACTCTTCCTAAGAAGGTAACTTGTGGTTGGATGAGGGCACACTTGTTGCTGTTTACACACAAAGTGGCTTTACAGAGGATGTTAAGTGTTCTGCAAAGGTGTTACTCACCACAAGAATGTTGTCCATATAGGCAGTGATACCAGGTTTCAGTACATTAGATCCATTCCTTAACACATGGGTGACATAGCACTGAAAAGTAGCAGGGGCATTAAAAAGCCAAAAACCATGTACTTCCACTCAAAGAGGCTGTACAGAGTAATGAAGGCAGTCTTTGGGATATCTGCTGGCTTCATAGGGACCTGCCAGTAAGCTTTGCACAGGTCCAGACATGAGAAAATTTAAAACAGCTTGTGTTGTAGAGCAAGTAATCAATGCATGGAAGTGAATATGTGTCCTTGACTGTTATGTTGTTAAGCTTTCTGAAATTGCTGCACAAATTGTACTTTTCACCTTGTTTGATAAAACCAGTGGGTGCTGCATACAGACTATTGCTGTTTTGTATAATTCCATTCTCACATAGAATGCTGAGAATGCTCTCACATTCTTTTCACAGATTTTCCAGTACTCACCATACTGGCAGATGGATGGGTCAATAATTCTTCATTGCTATTGAGTGCTGCTCACCAAAAGCCTGACCCACACTAATGGATCCATAATTAAATACCTCATTCTACTTCCAAAGCAGTTGAATTAGAGACTCATGTTCCTCAGAGCTGAGGTGTGGTTGCATCTCATCTGATACAGTGGGGATCCTAACAGAATCAGAAGGCTCTGCAGATCATGTATTGCTTTAAAGATCAGCAGACATGTGGCAGCTCATTGCTCCAACTGAAAAGGAGTAGCAATAATCATTAACTTAGATGGGTCTATTCAGACCAAGAAGGTAGAACTGTTCAGGACAGTGATGTGGCAGAGATCAGGGGAGAAGTTGATCAATCTAAAATGCTTCCCCTCTTGCCCTGAAACCATGACATTTACATTGCAGTCAGAATCAGTAAAAACAGCGACCCTTTGCCAATATTTTGGCTCAACAACTACTGTCTCAGTAAACCATAGAAGAACTTCCTCTTTGGGGACAGTAGCCAACCCTTGCTGGAGTTTGCTTTCATGAATGGAAATGGTGTTCTTTCTGAAATCAATCACACAAAGAGTTTCTTTTGAAAAAATCATTTCCCAGGATGACGTCATAGGGCAGAGGCTGATCATTAGTATCAACAACAATTATATCTACAGAAACAACTCCTGGCAAATATGCAATTCAAGATTGCCTGAGGCATCTAATAGGCAAACAGCTGCCAAGTGTAACTCATCTCTTTTCAAACATAACATTTGACAACAGTAATCACTTATAATCAAAGCTGAAGCTCCTGTATTGATTGTGGCATTCACCAGAATTCCATTAATGTCCATGAGGACATCAGTGAGGTGACTACCAGGACATCCTGTGCAGTTTAAAGGATTAGCTGGTTGAAGGGGTAACATCAGTGAGGGCTCCTCTGTCTAATTGATAATGAAACCATTTCCATCAGCAACCAGGCAGATGACAGCTGTGCATTGTGGCTTCATGTGGCCTTTCTGACCACAATGATAACAATGAGTCTGATCAGCATCAGACTTTTTCTTTATGATGGGAGTATCTGATGAGGAAGATACTTTTGGAGCAGTATGACCAGCTCTCAGCTCGCCTGCATCCTTATCAATTCAAGCTGATTATAGATCATATAAACTATGCTGATCACTTTCTTACTAATCAGATTGAGATCATCTTCAGGGTCACATTTCAGCTCAAGATGGCTGTGAATATTCAGTGGAAATCCCTGGCAGATGTACGAAAATAGATTGTGTCTAGAGTATTCTGGAGTCAACTTGCTCAGACAGAAAAGCCTTTTGACCTGGGTGATGTAGGTCCAAACGTCATCCCCTTTCTTGAAGGAGAGATCACACAATAAAGTCTTATACTGGTGCTTAATATGAGCAGCATGATAGTGGTCTTCATAGTGACCAATGAGTAGCTGATAATTAGTCTTGACTTCCCAGTCTAGAATCATACACTGATTGTAGGCAAGGTCATGCAAGTACATCAGGAATGAGCATCGTCAGCCTCTTGTGTGACATTATACGCTTCATGGTTAGCTCAAATAAGAACAGCCATTCATCAAACAACTGGGAAATCTCATCAATTTTTCCTGTAAATTTTGGCAACACAGAGTGCCTGTTGAAGAGATTGGCATGTCCATTTCCAGTTGGTTTGATAGGAAGGATTGACTGGGTGAACCATGGCCAATGTGTTGTCATGGACTCAATAGGATCACCTGAATGTTGCGGAGTTGCTAATGCTGGGACAGTAGGCACAACTGAGGTATTGACTGGTGCTGGAAGCAAAATGGTTGCACTCAGAACACATGGACTTGGGGTAGCAGGGTGGTTAGAGTATATACCTGTGTCAAAGCTGATTGAGTAAATGTAGGAGCTCCAGTTGTAAACGAAGTAGCTGGAGTTATGAATTGGGGTGTCAATAGGGAAGCAGGAGTGAGCTTGGGGCACTTGGAAGGTGTGCCAAAATCATTTGCAAAAAAATGTAAATCAAGCAGAAAAAGCATTTAAAGCATCATCTGACACATTATGAGTTACATACTCAGGGTTCCCAGACAGGAGTGACATAAGATGAGACAGAGTAGTCTCCAAAGGAATTGGGTGCATAGGTGCAGACAGTGATGGCATAGTAAGGTTTTGAACTTGCAGCTTTAAGGAAGTGATATCATCAATCAATTGTTTTTCTCTCAGCAAAGCTTTGTTGGCTTTTCCATATCTCAGCCCACAGAGAATCAATGCACTGTTCACAATCAAATCACATAGAGGTTTGCTTGCCAAGAGCCTCTCTGAGTCTTTCAGCATCTGTCACTTGCTGCTCTGGTTTTGGTGACATGTCACAAAAGAGAAAAGGATTGAGGTGGAGCAGTAGCTGTATTAAGTACTCATTGGGAAATCACTGGGGTGACTAGGCAGATTGAGAATGTGAAGTTACATTAAAGAGAGTCATCATTCCATCAGTGCAAGAGGTAGTGTTCAGGCTACCAATGCTAGCACAGAGATGGCTCCAAGAGAGAGTCCCATTATGAGATAAACTATCAAATTCCATGATAACAAAAACAAGAAAAATACAAGAAAAATTCCAAAAACAATTCCAAACAAATTTGAGAGTGTACTCCAACAGAGTTTAGATAAACAAAATGAATTCCGTAGGCAGTGCAGTATAGTAATAAATCCAAATACTAGAAGAACAAAACAACAAAAAAATAGCAACCAACAACAAGCTTAATATAGTATCAGAGCTTGGTGACAGCTCTAGAAAACATCAGCTTTACTATATAGAATTGCCTGAACTTTCAGCATGAACACAGGTTCCATGACTGGAGTACATCTCCAAACATCACTTTGCCTGCAAACTGCAACAAGATTGTGTGAGGTTAACTATGTAGGTCAACTGACACTTCGATGGGCTCAAGATAACGTCAGAGTCACCATGTAGAATCACAGGGAACTCTGACTACTCCAGCAGTACTAGGGAACTCAATTGATGAGCAGAAGGTTGCAAAGGCTACCATCACAGAGAATGACCAACATTCTAACAGAAAAACAGAGCATTGGTAGCTCGCCAGATCAATAAAGAAACAGAAAATATTCCACCAAGAATTAACCTCCAACAGTGACCAATTTGCATGGTATCATGCCAAAGCAGTATCCACAAATAGATCCAAGCTTGCAAAGGTGCTAATTGTGTGTCTCTAGGTTAGTTTCTAGCTGAAATAAACCAGATCTCAATTGTTCTTATTTCCTCAGCCTATGTAAATAAATAATTAATATTGCATGTAATTGCCATGCATATTATCATGTAATTTATTAAGTGCATGTGCAAATAGAAATGAATTAATGAAGTTGTTATTAACTATACCTAGCCATAGCTATAACTTAATTTGTCACCATGATTTGGGCTGCCAACTGGAAGAGAGCATGTTGTTGCCCTAAACACAACAGAGTAACTCCCAAATTGTTGCTGGAGCTTAGGCAAGTACTATTACAAAATAATCCATTGAAGATCTAAAAAGGGTTAGAGTAATAAATAATTCAAAGAAACCAAACATGATTGAAGTGAGACTAAATCTATATTGTATTTGCTACTGCCCAGAAAACAAATTTTGTTCTAAACAACATTGTTTTTTAGTTGTTTTTTATGGTTGTTTTAATGTTGAAATGGTACCCTTCTGACTGGTCTAAACAATGTTGTTCCAACAACGTCATATTAGGTTTCTTTTTGGTTGTTTTTTCTGAATAAAAAAGTACTATTTTTAGGTCATAACAACATTATTTTATGTTGCCCATGATTGTTCTAGCATTACTTTTATATGCAATACATCAAATTTATATTGATAATCAGTTCAAACATTGCTGTTTAAAATAACACAAGCCCAACAAAGGGCAGAACAGTAATACAATAAATACATTAAATACAACATTTGCTGAAATTTTGAATGAATGTCTTGATTTTAAATGATAACAATAAGCATAAAAATCTGCCAAATTTAACAAAAATTTAAACTTTTAAAGTTAAGTATAATTTCAAAATAATAGTTTTTTTAAATTGTAAAGAATCTCTTCTGCTCAAATGTAACTTTTTTATCTGACAGAAGGTGTCAAAATATTCATGAATAAATTATTTTGAAAATTTGCTTACCAACTATATTATAATTTTTCACAAATTTAATATTTCAAAAAAGCTTTTTGCAATTCCATTCTTTATATAAAAATGATCTAGTAATCAAAATGATGAAGTGAGTTCTATTTGCAAGCATCTGCTTGAATCTTAAATTATCACATTTTTAGTTGCTCAAATTAGTAATAATGGTTGTTATTATGATGTTAATGGTTGCTGCAAAAACCAAAAGTATAAAACAACGATAAACAATGTAAAAACAACCAAAATTGTTATCTGGGAGGTCTCTCAGATATGTATAACAATTTGTGAATTATTACCTGTTTGTTATTTACAAAACTTGTAGTTCAAGTTACCTTGAAAAATTATAGAGCAATCACATGTAATATAAATCAAGGGGACAGATAATTTTAAATTCGAATTAATGCACTTGAAGACTGATAGCAAAAAATCAAAACATCATAGTGATGTCACAAACTAATTTAAGGCAGCATTTAGCACTAATACAAATGACAATTGATTAAAATAAAATAGGGGCCCTGAGTGACTCTACAATATTAGTGGTGAAAAATTTACAATTTATATATAAATGACATGCTAATAACAAGTGTAACAATAGAAGAGCATCTAGAAAAATTGAAAATTTTTTTGAACATACTAAAGAAGGTAAGCCTAAGAGAAAATAGAGAGAAATGGGAAACTCTGTGACAACAAGTAGAGTTTCTAGGAAGCAACATGGAAGACACAAAAACAAAATTGAGGAAAATTGTAACATCCTCCACCTGGCCTATTTGCACCATGTATTATTGTTGATAATTATCACTCAGTAAATTGCGGGTGAGGAGTTACTAAGTTATTGAACCGCCAAACTTTTCCTTTTTAGTTAACTAGTTAAGTTAATTGAATATTAATTATCACTGTTTAGGTGATGGAGCCGTGTGACGTTTCCTCTTCAGTTCTTCTGTGGGCTACTGCCCAAAGCCGATCTCCACAACACAGTTCCCCTCCTTCCTGAATGATGACTGAATCCACTGCACCATCTCAGCTCAACTGGAACTAATTATGTGTACCTTACTTTAGCTCAGTGCGTGCACTCAAGTCAAGTTGTAACTGACTTAAACTCAATTTTGTAAAGTGTTTGTTGATTTGATTAAGTAAAGCAACCGGGCATTGACACTAACTGCATTTACATATTATTAAGGTAGCCATTACCGTAAAACTATTGGCTTTGTAATTTAACTAATAAGATTGCAGTTTCCTATACTTACATTTAATAGTAATACATGTAAGGTCATTTATTCAGTCGATTATAGTCAAGTCTCCTACTATTAAGAATATATATAT
>CABFPE010000622.1:312970-331391 GCA_900660155.1 Hofstenia miamia | reverse complement strand
CGAGTATATTCTCATCTCTCCTACTATTAAGAATATATATATTCCTAGGGTTTGACTATCCAGTTGTTTCAAGCATTAATTATTTCGTACATGTATAGATCAATAGTCAGACTAGGCAAGAATCGAAAAACTCCTAACCATAACATAAGTGCGGTTTCGTGACTGGCACAAGGACCCTTTGAATCGATCCCGTGATGGAATCCAGCCACTACTCGACACAACTTGCCTAGCTGCACATTTTATTAACTAATCAAACCAGATAATTGAAGAATGAAAATAAAATAAACTCCAAAGAATTTATTGTTCATCAAATTTCTTGTTAAATTCAAAGCTATTTATTTAAAAATTCTAAAGTACCTGCTGATTTTGAATTTCAAATAATTCTTCTGCCAATATGGCTGTTCATATGTAAGCGTAATTTCGCTCATTGCAGTTTGTCAAATGTTACTTAATCAGCTAACATGTTTCTCTTAATTTGCACAATATTGTAGCTTGGTTGCATCTTACAAAATGAATAGAATAATTAACTAAATTTTACAATCATATTTTTTATTATATTTAATCACTATAATCGTTCAACGTTAATCCTTCATTTGTTGCAGCTATTCTTTTTGGGATGATGCTACAAAATGCTTAGGAAACAATTGAAAATATAACAATCCCAAATACATGAAAAGAACTCCAGTGCAGTAGAGGACTTATCAATTAGCAAGATCACTTTATATTTAAAATTGCTGAAGCAACCACCCATATGTCTAACTGCTTAAAAATCAAAAACTCTTTCAAATGCATATGCAAACAGCAGAAGGAGTTGGATCAAATTACAAATGAATTAAAAATACTGCCAACCCTTAATACACCTGATTACTCAAAGCAATCTATCTTGGGTTGTAATGCAAGCACTCTTACTATTAGAGCATTTTTGAATTAAAAAATTGATGGGGTAGAATGTCCCATTCAATATTTTAGCAGAAAGCTAACAAACTCATAAGAAAAATATGGATCCCCAAAATTAGAAATGGTAGACTAATAAAAAGTCTAAAACAGTTCAGGCATTTTTTATACTGCAAGCAACTTATTGTTCAGACATGCAATAGTGGATTAAATTGGCTTTAAAAATTTTCAGGAGATTAATCTGTACTAGTATTCAGATGGATAGAATATGTTAGTGTCCTTGACTTTTTCTCTAAGCATAGAAATGAAAAACTACATACCAATGTAGAAATGATGGCATCTCTGCCAGAATAGCACTGAGACAGTGTCAAAGAAGTGAAAGAAAAAACTGAAGTTACTTTTACAGCATACTCTCAATATAAACAGTTACTGGAAAATAACACCAATAGAAAAGGAGAAGCAATAATGTCCATCAAAAAGGAAATATAGGAAATGAGAATATAGACTAACAAAATAGTAACATTATAATCAGGGACATAATTGAAAAATAAGAAACCCAAATCACAAACTAAATATGTATATGAAAATTAATTTTTGAATATAAATTCAAATTAAATTTCAGCAATCTATTATATATAAATGGTAAACAGAAGAGCATAGTGATTCAAAAATATTTTACAAGGAGCTTATTTAAGAAATCTATAAAAAACTACACTTTAACAAACAAAATAATGTACATTCAATACACACTATATGTGTACAGAAATGCATGTAATAGTAGATGTCATTAAAAATGCAAACTGTGTCTACTTAAACATAAGATACTTCCCACAGCAGGAAATCTATAATACTACTATAAAGGACTTGATTTTGTTGTGATTCTATACACTCCTTTACATTAGGAGTTACCATACTTTGAATGTGCTTATAATATTAAAAGGTTAATTAAGGAGTGTCATATGCTAAAATTGTGAATAAAAATGGTTTGACCATTGTATGATTATTTGATTTATTGCTTATTTTGTTACTAAAATATTAAAAACAAAACATATGGTTTTTTAAAGTTTATTCATTTATTAAATATCTAATACAGCCTATTGAAATCCAGATGTATAATATGAGCAGTTGCCAATGATATTTGAAAAAATTAATTTTGACAAACAAAGCAGAACAATACATGTCAAAATAGAAAAACTGTAAATGAATGAAATTGGATATCAATTTTTATTTCTAGTGGTTGACAATTTTGCAAAATATGTTAGGATGTCACTATTGAAGAGAATAATGGCAGAAGAAGTGGCGAGAACTACAATGAACATATGGGTCTTACAAATGAGCCTGCCATTAAGAATTATTATGTACAGAGGTTGACAATTTGAATCTAAACTTTTCCAAGAAATGATACACATCGCTCAAACACTACACAACACAACAAAAGTTTACAATCTCTAAAGAAATGGTGCAGTATAACAATTAAAACAAGCTGCCATCAAAATTATATGAGTAATGACTACTCAAGTAGAAGGATAATATTTATGAGAATTCATAGTAGTAATAGAACACTACTACAACACATCAGTGCATGCTATTACCAGGGCTCCCAACAGCCTACTGTTAACAGCTGCAAGCTGTTACAGCAAACAGCAAACAGGTGCTGTTTAAAACAGCACATAAAATTTATCCCATTTTTGCATATTATCTGTGTTGTTAACACACTAACAATGTCTTTCATTCCCCTCAACACACCATCAAAAATGGTCAAGAATTCAAACCACTACTGTAGTAATTGATAAAGATACTTGCAGCCCCAAGTAATCAACAAACATCATTGTTAGAGGTTGATTTAACATATATATATTAGTTTGTATTTGGATTTTTATTAATATTCATTTTCTATTTTGAGTCATTTCACAATTATGTTGTGTGCTACATGCATTTATAACTGTCATTTCTCACTCTTTATCAACTTCTTTGTAAAATGGATGATTGACTATACAATTTATAAAATTTTCAAAAAAATATTTACAAATCAGCAGGTATCAGAGGCATTTAAAATGGGGGGGGGGTGACTGACATCTTCCCCTTGGCTGTAAACAAATATTGAGCACAGTAATTGCTGATGCTTAAGGAAACATTTTCTTTCCATTGGTGTAATCTACTAATTTTAACAAACTACATAAATATTGTGTGAAAATAATTTGCTAAATTAGTTTGACAAAGTTTTTAAGCAAATGTGAATTCACGTAAACTATTTTCAATTTTGTTAGTAGCTTGTCCCAAGGGGGTGGTTGCCCCCTTCCTCTAAAGTAATTTTTATTAATTAAATCAAAAAATGCAAAACTTAAAAATATTTAAAAATTAAATCAGGAAATGCATTTTAGTGTCTATTTTTTGAATACTTTTACATGATCAAAACCATCAAAAAACTTCCTGCTCTTATCCTTTCAATGTCAGAGGCAATTCTACTAATTTTTTATTGATTCAACCTAAGAACTAAGTGAAAAATATTGCAGCTGTTAACAGCAAAAAGGTTGCTGTTTGCTGTTCACAACTTCTTTAGTTGTTAACAGTGAAATAGGAAGACCTGGCTATAACAGGAAAAACTCAATTTAAGGTAATGCTAGGAAGAAAGGTATATGCTACACCAGCAATGCAATATACACAACTTGAGAATAATATAACTAATAATTATGTTAAACAATTTAATAGGTGTTTAAGTTTTACATGAAATTATATGTATGAATACAAAAAACTCAGCAATTTGTCATGATGGAGAATTTATGGTCATATCCATGAAATGGGAGATTAAGTTTATTTTTGTATTGTGACACCCAAAAAATTAAAACTGTATGATCTGTACCATACAATATTGTGAAAGTATTAGATAACAACTATCTACTTAATAATGGAAAATTCCAACTTTTTCAAATTCTAAAACATGATGTATGATATGTTGACAAAACATCTTTAAGAAAGAAAATGAATTTGTTTTGAAACATTATAATAATACATATTATTATGAAACAGCAAGCCTTGATGCAATTGATGAAATAGACATTGCAAAAATGGAAAATTCTAAAACATGTGAAGGAGAATATAAAGAAGATCACCCCAACACCCAGCATTGATAAAAAGAGGAAGAGTGTAAAGATAAAGGACTACTTCTAGCAAAGAAATGAAACATTTGCAGATGCAACCTAAACACATTTTACATGACATGACAAGGACAATTTCATTTCTGGTTCTACTATGACACTAGGTAAAAAGAAAAAAACTGATCAGACATGTATACCCCAGTCTTTAGCCAGTTCCACCATGACAATGACATATGATGAAGGTAACAAGGAGATAGCAGGCACAGCATGACAATCACTAACACCTAATTTCATAGTTGACTACAATATGATGCCAATGTCCATTGAACAAAAGAGATTACCAAGCAAGAACCAAAACATTATACTTCCTTCCACATATCAATTCTTGTAGATACCATATTTGCATCAGTCAATGGGTCTCCCTTAGTGAACTGACTCAATGTGGAAGGAAATTCTAGAGAAACTATTACTATTGACAAAGATAACTTTATTATAGGTACACCATCCAATGCCATGCACCAGTGGAGAGAACTGCTAACACTGATAGAACACTAAAAATGAGATTTAGTCATTTGAGTATTAGTTCTTTAACCTCTATTAGTTCTTACACTAATAAATTTAAAATAATTCAGCATTCAACTAGTAGAATTAATTGTGATTTTTGAAGAAAGTTGACATGCTACAGGATTGTGATATTTTCATTAGTAGTAGCATCCTATCACTGATAGAACACTAAAAATGAGATTTAGTCATTTGAGTATTAGTTCTTTAACCTCTATTAGTTCTTACACTAATAAATTTAAAATAATTCAGCATTCAACTAGTAGAATTAATTGTGATTTTTGAAGAAAGTTGACATGCTACAAGGATTGTGATATTTTCATTAGTAGTAGCATCCTATTGGTTTCTGAAAAAATTAGTTTTAACAAATTCTTTTAGCACAAATGAGTGGCAGTTTGCAGGGGTAATGGTTAGAGATCATCTTTCAATCCTAGATCCAAAAATAGCTTTTGACTTTGAATAACCAAAACTGGATCATAAAATATGAATAGGGAAGTAAGTCTAGAATTTTTATATAATATGATACATTTTACTTGTATTATTTCTTATCTTTGTAATTTTTTCACACAAAAATAGCTTTTGACTTTGATTAAACCAAAACTGGATCAATAAAAAATATGAACTGCTTTTATTATGCTTATGCTATATGCTTATGTAATAGTATAAGTACTGATTCCATCTTTGATTTAGATTGTGGTGATTAAATAATTTATCATCATTGTTTTGATTATACAGGATCTACTAAGTGGTTTGATTTCATTAAATATACTGCTAGTTTATTGTTCCATTACATATCATAAAATAGATTTCAGAATATTCACAGCTTGATTTAAGTACAAAGTACGATTTTACAGAGAAAGATTGGTTTTGTGATATTGGCTCATAATACACTTCCAGGGATCAAGCAAAACAATTTTGCTACGAAATATTTCTGTCACGCGATGGCGTATGAAAATTGATTTCGCGTGCTATCTGAATACATGTTATAAAAATATTTTTAGCAATTGCTCTAAATTGGCCTGCATTTTTATGGCGTCACGAAATCTTTCTGCATCGTGAAGCAATACGCATTGTAGCGCTCCCTTTCTTCAAAGGAAATGTTTGTTAGATTTTGGGGCAATTGCATTTTATTCGCACATATATTTTCTTGAGAATGCATGGAAATATGGAAAGCTTTCGTGACTGCATGAAAATGCAGGCCAATTTAGAGCAATTGCTAGAAATATTTTTATGTCATGTATTAATATAGCACGTAAAATCAATTTTACCAACAAATCAGTAGCTTCAGAACTGTATTCTGCCCTTTGATCAACATCTGAACAAAGTCCTTGAGAGCCTCAATAATTTGTAGACAATGTTTTGATAGCTTTATTCCTAGCTGCTTTAAGGTGAACAAACCTTATGGATTCAATATTTCAATATGTTTGCTCCAAGGATAGGATGATCCCACAAAGATCACATAAATACACTGAACTAATTCGAAAAATTTAGCTGTTGGAGTGCAACAATCAGCTTCACACTTCTCTACTAGATTGAGTAATGTTGTTTATTGATTGCTTGCCTGCCAAATTAGCTGCACTGTCATAAGTCTGCCATTGACAATTTTTATTATCAATGCAGTTGTTACTCATAAATTTTAAAACTTTTGCAGCAATGTTTTCTCCTGAATGTCCATATATTGGAATAAACTTTCCAAACCTTTCAATGGGAACATTTATTTCTTCAAGTAGTGCCATGGAGTAATAGATCACATTCACATAAAAATCTAATAATACTGACTACTCAATGAAGTACTTTGCACCAATACTGACATTCCACTTTGTATTGTTGAACAAGTGTACCTTCACTAAATGGAACCAGTATTTCATCTAAGTGATGACATTTTTTATTACCCTTTTTTATCCAATAATTAAGCATCGTTTTAGATATATCTTTAATAAAACAAGATCATTCCCAAATTGAGTTGAAATATCAGAAATGACTATAGTCACAGGAGGGCTATTTTCTGACAAATCTTGACAGTTTTGCACTGCTTTGGTATCATCTATTGATGCATGTTTTTTGGTATTCAGAGATGGCAGAAATAATATTTCGATTGGTGGCTTTTCAACAGTGCATTTTAAACATAGTTCTTTGTACTTGTTGTTAAATCTCTGTGTTCTACAGATATGAATGTTGAAGGTTGTTTCGTCCACATATACAATCATCTGCTACTTACGTTTGGCTTCTTGCAGTGTCTTACAAAACTCTTTTTTTTCTCCCTTATTCAATATGCTATTCATTGCAGTAGGTGCAATGGGAGTAGTTTTCGTAAAATAGCACATTCCATGGAGAACTTGACCAATACGTTTTGATGTAACCTCCACATTATGCTGCCATTTTAGATATGCTTTAGAAAACATTTTTCAGCTATGAATGCTCTTTTGGATACAATAGAAGATTAGAAACAGTTCATAGATAAAAATGAAAGCATTTACATTATCACTTTAGATCTTGCAAAGCATTAAACTCAATAGATTATGTAATATTGCTAAAAAAATTGAGAGATACTTATAATTTTGATACCTAAGTAATAGATTTCAATTTATACAATTTAACAATCAAATATCAAACCTTTAAAAAATTCGATGAGTTGTTCCACAAGGTTCTGATCTGGGACCACTATTATTAAGTATCTATATAAATGATATTTTAAATCACATAAGAAATGAATGTTATATATATATATATATATGATATGATATTTCTAAATATTGAAAAAACAGTCTTCATGCAAATGAATAAATTTAGAAAAGAATGACAAAAGATAAAACAATATGTTGATAATAAAGAAACAATGAAGCAACCAAGAATAAATATTTGGAAGTGTGAATAGGCAACTAACTAAAATTCGAAGATCATGTAAATTCATTAATTCAAAGAAAGGCTGCTCATATCAAACTTATTAAAAATTANNNNATATTATATATATATATATATATATATATATATATGATATTTCTAAATATTGAAAAAACAGTCTTCATGCAAATGAATAAATTTAGAAAAGAATGACAAAAGATAAAACAATATGTTGATAATAAAGAAACAATGAAGCAACCAAGAATAAATATTTGGAAGTGTGAATAGGCAACTAACTAAAATTCGAAGATCATGTAAATTCATTAATTCAAAGAAAGGCTGCTCATATCAAACTTATTAAAAATTATCAGCTTTCTTGCCAAGAAATTGAATTACAATGTTGTATAAATCTCTGGCTGTATCAACATACACATATTGTTTTTACTTATTAAAACTCATCTGACAATTCGAAAAAAATGTAAAAGGAAGCTTTGCAAATAGATTAACAGAATTATCCATAGAAATAATAAATAAAAACGACCGACAAAAAATTATATTTTCTTACATCCAGATGACCTCCTGCATTTGAAAATATTAGAAATATTTTATACATTGAAAGATAGCATCTCTTTAAAACACAATAATAGACGTGGTACATATCAATGTCAAAAATTTAGATAAAATTTTTGAAACTCAAATCTTAATACTGCAGCAAATTCGTGCTGTCTTTATTGGAACACCCAGAGAATAAGCTACTGTCATCCAGTATTCGCATTCATCAAAAGGTATGAGTGTAAAACCAGATTTTTCTTTTCTGCATTGGTGAACTGTCTGAAATTTTCACAAGAAATACAAAAAATACGACGATTTGAGAAATAATTTCACATCACCTAACGAATTCGAAAGTTTTGAATGAAACCTCTAGTTAGACATCTTAGAACCCTTTCCCTAGATATCTTACTTTATTGCAAAATTTATGGGTTCAAAATTATATGATAAAATTGTTATTTAAATTTAAACGCTAATCATTTCAATTCATAAATATAAGATTAAAATGTAGTATGTACTTTCGCCTATTTTAAATCAATACATGCTGAAAATTGTTAAAAGTTAATTGAAACTTTCAGATTCAATTTGCATTTTCATAAACTCAATTTATGTTTTCATAAACTTATTTTGTTTTTTTCATTGGCTCCAATTGAACTTGAAATTGTGTAGTCATAAGTCAAGGACCCTCTGTGTATTCATATTGAATTAAACCTTAATTTTAATACTTGTAGTCAATAGATTAGAAGTGACTTTTTGCTAAGAAAAACAATCGTTATCTTTCATCTTCTAGACATTCTAATTCATTGCAGTTTATAATAATATGCAAATATTTACAAACCAATCAAAATACAGTAGACTTCGTGTCACAATGTTATCATTAGATTTAGAATTACATAACTCAACTTGGGGAATTTATGCATTGCTTTCACTGAATAGTAATGTAACCGAATGCACCCATACAGAGATGCATATGATCCGAAAATTTTGGCCTTGGTCAAGCCCATTTAAATTATTGCCATTTCCTTCCATTTTATTTTCTTTTTTATGATTCTTGGCGTTGTTTCAACATACTGGGCGAGTGTTGTGTATTTTAAAAATGTGTGACAATATCTACACACTGAGTTTGTAAAACCTAAATTGAGATTCATCAGAAGAGTATCGGATCCGAATTTAGAACCTAAGAATATAAGTTATATTTTTTCAACACATTGCTTACATAAATTGTATAGTATTCTTTGCTTTTGGGGCAATTTGCGTACCCTGTTGCGTAATAGTGAAGTTTTTAAATTTTGCCACATTTTTTTAAATAACAGATCAGGAATGATTCAGCTCATGCATATCCTGTGCGCACATGGTTTTAATAATAGTCTGAATATTTTCGAGAGAAAATCAACTTCTAAAATGGAGCTATAATAAACATAAAAACTAATATGTAATTTGAAGTCTACTGTATAATGAAAATGTTAATATGCTGAAGGCTTATATCCAAAATTTGTATTGCCCGTTGGATAGGGAGCTGAAGGATAACTCGAATTTGGTGCACATGAAGCACTATAAGGAGGTGGCATAGGACCAGCAGGTGGCTGATAACCTAAACATACACTAAATTCGTACAAAAACTAAAATCCATTTAATCATATTCAAAAGCATATTTTTGTTGAAGTTAGTTCATGACTCACACATTTATCAAAAGGTAAAACACCAAAAGTTTTTCAGATTTATTGAAAAGCTTCTTATTTAACGATTGAGCCATCACAAAATGTTATTGCATTGATCTACATCTAGACCCTCTTTATGTGACAATTGTCATTCTCACAGATGGTTAAAGATTTTACAGGATTTGTGGTGAAATCCCATCCTTACGAAAAAACTACTTTTGGGTACAACAAAAAATTGTATTTTGCCTATTGCTGTATGCAGACACCCAAAATTTATATATGGAAAGAATATGGGAGTTTGAGTATTGTCTAGAACATGCTTTAGAAAACAACAACCTCTTTCATGAAATGCATGTATGACTTTATTTATCTCAATGGGTTAAACTTTTGATTACCAATGATAAACTGTGTTATTCGAAATAGGGTACCCGTGTGTGACATACATTTCCAAATTAACAAACTAGCTTTTCACTCTGCGTGGAAAATGTTCCTATACCCATTTCTTAAACCATTGCTAAACATTGGCTCATTTTCGAATTATTTCATATATGATTTTTTAAATGTTAACCTCATTTCTTTCATTCTAACGTATTGTTTTACATGTAGAAATCTTAAATATAAAGTATGCTATTATTACTGTTAAAGTACGTGGGCAATTGACTATCTAGTATTCAAATTACACATCCAGTGAAGTCGAAATACCCGTAGAACCACTGTTTTACATTATTTACAAATAAAGTAAAAAAATGATCAGCTTTGTACAAAATTATTTTAATATTTCAATTGCTTATTTTATTTTGTGATTTGGATTTAAATAATAATAATGACTGTTAGATATTTCTCTAAGAAAAATCTATGTAGCGGACTGGAGCACTAGTAATACCCAAGAATGTCATACTTAGAAAACTTTGATGAAAATTTGCAAAGTACTTTAAAAACATTTTACAAATTTGGTAATATCTGCGGATCTTGACCCCAGACATTTGTAAATAATAATCTTAGCCGTACTTATATTTAAAAAATTCGATATTTGCAGTAGGTCTATACAACAGAAATCAAATTTTATTAAAGATTATATGTTCAAAAATATTTTGCAAGATCCAATTTAAGAAAATATTAACTTGATTTTTAATCAAATTCTATTACCTGCAAGAATTTTTTTTAATTTCATTTTGTATAGTGGTCTAACCAATATTAATTATCTCAGCTAAGAGGTATTCATCACGAAGTCTACCGCTAACCAGCTTGCCATACGTCCTAACTTTATGATTCTTTAAAAATGTGAATAAGTCGCAAAATCAAGAAATATCTTCTATGATTCTGCAAATTAATAGAATTTTCCTCAAGGATTTGATTAGTTTGAAAGGCATTACTGGTCAGAAATTGTGAATACAATCAAAATTTCAAAATTCAAGATTCAACAGGCTTAATTTTATTGCAACAGAAGTCTATTTACTTGTCAAAAATTATCAGGTATGTATTACATATTGTAAGGTTTTATCAAAAATATATACTTGCAGAGTGATAATGAGATACTTAGAAAGTCTTGCAACCTTGGAAAGCACTAGTTTATGGGGTATTTGAAATGTGGCAAGATCAGGTCCTCTTCCATCTTCTGAATTAGTGGAATTTGCGCCACAATTTGAAAAATTGTTCTTAAGTCATACTAAATTTCTATGCCTCATCAAGAATCTGCAAACTCAAAGGATGCTTAAAATTACTTATTAATAGATTGCAAAAAGTATATATCTCTAAACAAAGATTATCTTATCTTTTTTTATTTTCTTATTAAAGCAACTCATTTCACATGATTGTTGTCATTTCTACAACTTGCGTAAATAAAGTCACCAAAAAAGTTTAGGCATCCTTTTGTTCTATGTACAATCATAAAAGTTTCTAGGTTGCATTTCGAAACTATTCATACTCTCTAGATCTATGATGTGTTCTTTTAATACAGCCTTCATAGATTAAAACTTAAAAATATAGTCCTTCTCAAAATTTAATTCCTTACAAGGCAAGATAATAGAAAATCGATGTGAATACATATACTAACAGACTTCGTTCTGCATGACCAACCTAACTGTCACACTTCATCCTCTAACAATTTCTGATAGATGAAACAGAAAACTTTTAACATCTACCCTAAGAACTTAAATTCAATTGTAATTGCCTGAATCTTACTTCATCAAATTTTCTTAATAAATTATTGAACAGTCAATATTATTTAAAGGATATAAAAACAGACATCATTCCAATTTTAATAAATTGCTTTGATTTCAAAAACATAGCTAGATTATTTTTTTGAAAGTGGCTATCAATTTTTCAAGTGATTTTTACTAATACCTGGAAAAGGGATTATACAAATATAATTTAGTTACAAAAAAATTAATATTAAGGCAGTGTATGCTGGGAAATAAATAATTTTAATGAAATAAACAGCTGAAAATGTATTAAAACAGGATGAGAAAAATCAATGTGTAGTGAAATAATTTTTTTGCTAATACCTGGAGAAGGATTATATACAAGGTTTCGTAATGCATAAAGCTATATTATGTTGTGAGTTATAAAATAATTTTTACAAAATTCTTATATTTTGAAGAGTTTTTCTCAATATAATTTTAGTTAAGCATGTATACACTAAATTTGAAATAATTTTTAAAAGTTTTTTTAATGAAAACTATATAGTAAATAGTTTTACGTTATAATACTATTAAAAACCAACCTGTTATCAATTGAGGAGGAACTCCGTTTATTACATTGGTATTAGATTGGGCTTGACGATGAACAACTCCTCCTTTGCGCTTGTTATGCTTATATATACATATACCAATTATGCATATGACAATGCATGGTATACAGCAAAACAATAGGACAAACATGCTCTGAAATATACCAATAACCGTAAAGCCGGTGTCATCGAAGCAGGAGTATGCACATTTGTTATCGCAGCAGAAATGAGAGGAGGCACAATCAAAATGTGAATAGCATGTATCATCAATACCTACATTTCAATAATTGATTGGTAAGATAAGCTTGAACATCTATGCATATATATATATTTATATATATATAATTTGAATGTGACAATAGTCTTAAAAATATATCTCAATGTGCTACCATCATCGTTTGCTTACAAAATATCCATTCCGTTATAAGATGGTAAAAATTTGTTTAAAGGCATTAATAGTATGTTCATATGTAAAAATAATCCATTAATTGTGTTCAAATTGTGTGATGTACTACAAATAGAGCTATAAGGGATATTTATTCCTGAATTAGTTTCTATTATATGCTAGCGCGTTCCATATGAGGTAAAACTAAGCGAGATCTGAGAATCAGATTTAATGAGCACTTAAGAGGTCATCTAAATTCAGAAAGTTTTACCCGTCACCATCAAACTATTAAAGATCAATTAAAAAATTTTATTAAGAAAAGAACATCCAAAAATAGCAAAGGATTATACATGTATATAAAAGAAACAACAAAGTGTAAATTATTCAATGGACAACGAAGTATGATGACTTTAAATTGATTTTAAGTGTATGTAATAAGATCATTAATTAATTAATTAGCATTACACGAGTAGCCTCACACATATTTGAGAAAGCTGAACATCGTCTTTTCATCACACCTCGAGTTAAGTCATTTAGTGATTTGCCTATCAGCGATAAATGTCAACACGTGATCTCTTAACAATTTTTCAGTACTGTATTTTATCAAATTTAGATCGCAAAGAAATATCAGGAACTCATTCAAGCTTTATAATATACTCATCTAAAGCTTTTGATCAATTAAGTCAAAAACGAGCTGCTAGCAATTTTCCAGATTTTTAAAGTATTCTCAAGTATGTGCATGGCTATATAATTTTAATGTAGGGAGAACACAATTGTAGGAGGTGCAAATATTCTTAGCATGGCAGGAAACAAACTTCACAAAATTCATGAAACATCATTATTGCCTAAGTATTCAGATGATATCGCCCCATCTAGTTTATGTTTTGATCGCCCGAATGAGCAAGAAGAATTTATTTTTATGGAAAAAGTTGATAATATAGTTAACTGGGCCAAAGATTATAACTTAAAGATCAATAATTAAAAATCAAAGCAAATTAGATTTTCACTAAGTTCATCATCAAAGTGTAGTTGTACTGTCCCTATAGAATTTCAAATAGTAAATATGGCCAGTCTACTTGGCATAATTTTTCAGAAAAACATGAAATTTTCAGGCCATGTAAATATAATAATTTCTCAATTGAGTCGCACATTATTTATTTTTCGTGATCGTATTCATAATAATGTAAGTTTAAAAGACAGAAAAAAGCTGTTGTTATATCTAAAGTACGATATTGATTATCAATTTATGGAGGAAATAAATCGCAACTGAACATTATCAGTAAATTTTTTCGTTCATGCATTAAGAAAACATATTGTGACCAACTATATGAAGTCTTCATAATAAGAGATGAAGAAGAACGAGGATTGTTAAATAAAATCAGTAGAAATAATCGTCACCCATTAAATTCAGTGCTCGTGGAGAATCGTAACAATCGCAATGCTAGAAGTGGAAAAGAATATATATTTGATTAAAATAACAGAAGCTTTTAAATACAGTTTTTTCCACGCGTCCTTTTTGAAATTTATTAATGGGTATTATTTCAATAACATTATAAGACATTTTCACCAAAACTTTGTGAAAAAGCTTCATTTAAATATTTTTATTTTTTTTTCTATTTTATTTTAATCCATCTTGTGTAATTCGAGCTTGGTAATTAAAGTTATTCAATGTAGTTCAATGTTATTCATATTTAGTGTAGTCATTGATTGTAAATTAATTTACCGCATATTTTGTAAACTGACGATGATGGTAAACACATTGAAATCCATTTTTAAAACTGTCGTCACATTCAAATAATATTACAAAGCTCAATATTTTTACACAAACACACACACACACACCCGCACTCATATATATATACATATATATATATATATATATCAAAGATTATTATATTTCACAATGTACTTTAGCCAGACCATTTACACAGTCCTGGGCGAGCTTATGGAGACCTACGTGACTTGATTCGTTATTAAATGCCACTCGATTACTGATTTGGAGGCAATTTATGAGAAATTTACATTAATTGTCAGATTCACATGGATGCAGCTATTACTGAATGAAAGGATGTTGTAAAATCATGTTATTAAGATTAAAATAAATTATACAAGAAATTTTGACTTTTAACATCAGAAAAATGGTCTACTGAATGGAATTGATACTGGCAAGGGAGACATCAATATTCCTGAACCCTATTAGCATACTCATGCACACAATTCTGAATATGCTAAACATTTCAAGCTGAATACTATTTTTATATATGTATATGTATATATTTTTTTGAATGTGATGACAACCTAAAATATCAATTTCGATGTATTACTATAATTGTATTACGAATTGTAAATTAGAAAGCAAATTGAAAATGTACACTATATTACTAAAGCTTACCACATGAAAATGTTTGACAGAGATTGTTGCAGCAATTGTAATCGAAATTGCAAGATGTGAAGGATCCACAATATGACCCCAAGCTCATTTTCTAAATAAGCATTAAAAATATTCAAAGAGAATAGCAGTTAGTTTGTTAAGAATTTAGTCAATTAAACATATAATATTTGCTGACTTTTTTTAGCATAAAAACTATAAAATGACAGATCCATTTGTATGGTCTGAACTTGTTCGTCAGTAATTATTGTCTATTGAAAGCTTTATAGGAAATGCAGACAGTTGGTGCTAATGGTAATAATCCCCATCAAAAACCCTAGTGCAGCAAGGATTTCTTATTCGAATGGCAAAATTTAATTGGTAATATACCTATTCTTACGTATATTCAATTTTTAAGAAAATTTAAAATACGTGAAAATTTAAATTTCCAAAAATTAGAATTTAATTTTTTACAATTGTCACAGCTAAGATTCATACACGTCGTAATGTGGCTATGAGCGAAGTCTCCAGCCCAGGTTCCACAATATCTGACTTTGCACCAGAGGTGTAAGTGGATCACTGAATATTGACCCAGACCCATTTGGACCCACAGCCGAGCTGACCCAGACCCAATTGGACCCACATCCGAGCTGACTTAGACCCATTTGGACCCAAAGCCAAGCTGACCCAGACCCAATTTAAATTTAAATTATGTCCCAGTTTCACACAAAAAAAGTTTCTGATTAATATATCTAATAAACAAACATAAATACCATTGCAAAACAAATCTATTCTTCTATTGTAAACATGGTTAGCATAAATTTTAGTTGAACAATTGTATGTGACAATTATTTATTGACAATAATTATTTTAAAGATACAAAGTTCAACTTGTACATTATACAGCATTAATTTGACCCAGACCCAATTGGACCCAATTCAAAATTATGTTAATAGACCCAGACCCGATTTGACCCACTTACACCTCTGCTTTGCACAAGGCCTGCCTCAAAAAAACTTATGGAAAATTAAATAGTTGAGGTTAGGGTGTTGATTTCTTGTGCTTTAGTCTTCTTGATTTACTGAATATTATGCGTGAGGAGAATTTGAATTTCAGAAGTTTCTTTGAAAAATGGTTAATAGTTTCTAGTCATTCTGGGCACAGGAAATATCGACACTATTACATAGGAGCGCATTCTCCCATCGATGCATGACTCAATTTCAAAGTTTTTAATAGCGTTTAGAAAATTGTTTGAAAATTTGGATAAAGTTCTTTCACTATAACATATATTTCCGTCTACAACATATTTCTGTCACGCGATGGCGTACGAATATCGATTCTGAGTGCTATCTTAATAAATGACGAAAAAAATAATTTTGCCTCAGGCACGCGTAGAATAGATTGGGTTAGGAGTATATGGTTGCTGGCATGGTTTCGCTGACGGGATAATTGGTTCATTTATTTGACGGATGTCTATATTATAATATAGACGTCCTGGTTCATATCAAAGCTACCATAGCAACAACATTTGTGCTTTCACAAGAGCGCACTGAAAACCGTCAAGCTATTGGTTAGAATATTTAAATTGTCTTATCTTCAAGAGAGTGATCCAAATTTTCTCAAATTTCATTCGGGCATTTTATTTTTAGAGCTCAAAATCACCACTCTGAAATTAATCACGTAATCAGTAATCTCAGCACGGCCACGCAGTCCAAGAAAGTACACTGCGGGCCAATCATGAAAATGTGAAGGCATGCTAGGAAAGGCCAGGAAATTAATCCAGGGCCAAGTAATTATGATAGAGTGCTCTCGTGAAAATGCATTCTAAATTTAATGATAAGCGCAAAGCACAAAAGTCAACGTTGAACAGCTACTTAAGGTTTTAGTGACTCGTAAACAAGTGTAGCCTGATAGAACCCGTCACAGAAACACGTCCTTGTGGAACACTAGCCTAAGGTTTAATCCCAGATATGTCTTTATTAAAAAATTAATTTGGATTAGATTTACATTCTAATCTTCTAATAATTAAGTCTGAATATATCCATGGAAATTGAGAACATTTGAAAATCAGGTATTATTTAAGAAAATTCATTGCGAAAGATATTTTGGAACTTGGTAAACAAGTCGTACAGAGGCGACAACGTCTATTCAACTATTCCATCTTTGAAATATGAATAAGCAAATGTTAACTGGATTATAACATTAAAGGAACTTCAATGCCAAATTGATGTCTATTATTTGAAGCAAGAGAAAAACAAAATAACTGGTGGCATCTGTTTCACACATTGAAATCCACATCAATTATCCTGTTGATCTAGCGTACCTATTTAGTGCAATTTGGGGTAGATATTGCGAATATACTAGTTTGGCTACTTATGGGATTGCATTTTTTGTAGAAACTGATTTTCAAAATATTCCCCTCAAGACCATGATAGCAAGATATCAAATTTATGGAGACTTTGAATAAACTACACACTTTCGTACACTAGTGCTAAAACGTTAGATTTGACAATTTGAAGTTCCTAATTACCTGTTTTAAATGATATGCCATTCGCTTAATGGAACGTGTGCTAAAGTTACAATGGATCTTATTGAATATTCTCCAAAACTTTTAAGTGTTTCAAATGCAAATGATATGAATTAATGCAGATGATGTCAATCGAATAATTCACATATTTCCAGGCGAAAACAATTATAGCAGCTTAATGAAAGTAAATATTAAAGTTTATTAGTTTGTGAGCAAGTCATTTGAACTGTAGCTAAGCAAATTATAAATTTTGTCCAAAACAATCATTCTTTAGGATCAAGGTTTAGGTTAAGATTAGGGTTAGGATAAAGCTTACGTTAGGGTTAAGACTATTTCTGGGTTAGATTTGGGTTGGGGTTAGAGCTATAATTATTATATTGATATACTAGCATAATGATACTCACAGTGGTTAATGCGGTGGACGGTATTGACACTCAACAGCATTTTCAAATTTGCAGCTGTCGCGAATGTAGTAGGAATTCAATGCACAATTCCAATATAACGTTTGCCAAATTAATTATTTTATATACGACCTGAATTATTTAAATCGTTGCTGTGCTACAATTTTGACATGACAAACAAATATCATATCCAACCAACTAGAATATGAATATTTACAAGTAGAAATGGAAGGAAATGGAAAAAATTTCCAAGAAACAACACATGAGTCAAATCAAGTTTCTTGACATGCTCCTTGAATTGTGTGAAAGCTTAGGCAGATGTTAAATTTTAATGTGAGACGTCTAAATGTTTGAATTAGTGAAACAGGTGCAAAAAGTTTTACTGCAAAACGGGAACCATAAGGGCTTTGCCTA
>CABFPE010000622.1:287827-312949 GCA_900660155.1 Hofstenia miamia | reverse complement strand
TTGAATTGTGTGAAAGCTTAGGCAGATGTTAAATTTTAATGTGAGACGTCTAAATGTTTGAATTAGTGAAACAGGTGCAAAAAGTTTTACTGCAAAACGGGAACCATAAGGGCTTTGCCTAAAACGTCCCAGAGTACCTCCTCTCTGTGGTTCCTGGGTAATGGTAACACTCAGTAGGCGCGTCGGTGTACGAAGGCCCGTAGCCACATCAGACGTTAAAACCAGGGTACAGAATGTGCCACCATGTATTCTTTGTATATATGGGGATGGTAATGGTCGGGCAGCCTGTCTGTTCTAGTGTTGTGGAGACAGACAGCGACACAGTGGAAACACTGTTAGCAAGACTGCTACTGGCACCAATTAGGTCGCCTCTCATAGAGCAGTCATACAGAGAGGAAACTCTCTGTCTCTGGCCTATGAGATTGTGTTTTACTTTCAAAACTTAAGCAATTACATTTTTCTACCCAAAGCTTAGGCTCTTTTATGAAATTATTTAAGTAATCGAAAACAACGAGTTAATCTTAATGAGAAATTTTCAAATTGGATTGAAATTTAAAAGAGTTGTCCCACAGGGAACAATATTAGTTCACTTGCTTTTTAATAGATATGTTAATGATTTAAGTAATTACACTAATTGTCATGTTATTCAATACGCTGATGACACAATGCTATTTTGTTCAAATTAATCGATTGAAAATGCTAAGGCATAATTATATGCTGAACATATTGCTTGGATATCATTTTTCAAGGTTGGGGTAGCCGGGCACTCAATATATTTTGGTACAAAATTTATTTGTACAAAGCGATATATATATATATATAATGTTATTATAAGAAAAATTTATGCAAAACTTTAGCACTAAGTGAATATTACTTAAAAAAAAATAAAAAATTTTTTCTATAACGATGCTTCGAACAATTCTTTATAAATTCATTTAGAGTAAAAATAGTCAATTTCAATTTATTATAAGCAAAATTATTAGCACATTGTTGAAGAATATAAACTAGGACATTTTTATCACTGTAACTTATTTCATTATTATAAAATTTGGATTTTCAGTGTTTTATTGAATTGTCAATGTTTCTGTGCATGCTCATTAGCTGTATGCAGCATTATCTATGCTTTCTAATGCAGTTTTGTCTACTAATAGCGGAATATTGAAAATTTATAAAATATTTTAGCAGTAATATGTAGTTAAGAAATGTTAATGTTTGTATAAGCATGATCTACTAGACGTCTTCTAAACAATTTCTAAACGTCTTAAAGACGCCTTCTACACTTGACATAGATGCCATTTCCAATCGACTTCTAAATCTCTTTTTGTTTACTGGGCCTGAGTTGACTTTTTCAAGTGTAATTTTGATATTTGTTGAAAAAGTCAACATGTCCTCGAAAAAGTAAACACCAAAATTTTCTGTTAAAGATACAGGCAGAGTTGATCCGTGTTGGCCTTCAGGACCCTTTATAATACACACTGGCTAAATATCCTGGTCATAGCAATTATATAACCTGAGATATGAAGTCCGTCCCCCAACCAAAATGTGTTAACTTTTTCAAACGTAAAGTCAAATTTTTCCTTACCCTTTGCAAACCCCGGTGGGATCCAACCATATATCCATGCTCACTGACTCTAAACCTACCCTATGAGACCAAAAAACCTTTAAAAATCAAACCCTAACCTGAATAAAATTATAAAAATTTTTCAAGATTAAGTATACCCTATTTAGATGGTCAGTATACAATAATTATTTCATTACCTTATTATTTTAGGTCATATTTATGCAAAATAAGACTAGATCTTTCGAATGGTACACGTTTCAAGTCCATAGGACCAATATCGGTCCCTCAGCGGAGTAAAATTATTTCACCAAAATGGTTTTTTAACCATTTCCAGTGGTTTAAAAACCAATAAAGTAAAACTTGAGAAAAAATTTGAAAAAAAATTTTTGTTGACCCAAATTGACCATGTTTAGCCTTCATATCTCAAAAATTTCTAATTTTGACCTCCCTTTTTATATAACATTCTTGTAGATCAAAACTAGAGCTTTCGAATGGTATATAGCATTTGGGTATAGGACCAATATTAGGCCCAAAACCTTGAATTAGGAAAAAGTCAACATCACGTTTGAAAAAGTCAACGGGGATCAAAGTGAAAAAGTCAACAGGGACAGTACTGTCTTACTCTGAAACATGATATATGAGATTGATTCATAATGATGAAATATGTAGCCGTAAAGGAAACAGTACTGGACCATGAAAAACAGTTGAATCAATTTGATATATATAATGAAAATAATTGATTTCTTTAACCAGCGTGTAATCGTAATTGGTCTATCCAGTAAAATCATTAAATGCCATTATGAAATAGTCGTGAAAAAGTTGAAAATGTTTTTGAGGTGCAGCAGCAGACTTCATTGGACCATTAAGCTTTAAATTAGTTGAGTAGCTAAAATTGATTTGAGTGAAGGCAAAATGTTTACATCCTGCAACAAAATTTTACAATTTAAAAATGGTCATTACACCTAAATATGCATGTTAAAGTTTTGCTATTACTAATGCAAAATTCCATTAAGAGAAGAAATTTGATAAATTCGAATTCCACAGACATCAAAATCAATAAGATGTTCTCAGCATAATAATTTTAAATAAAAACTGTTTGTCATATAAACAAATGAATTATGTGCAATTTATATAATAATAACAATTAAAGTTATAATAGTAATAAGAGTCAAAGCAATATATTTGCTAAAATACAATTAAACTATAAAATATATATAAAATATATAATAATAATAATAATAAATTTTTGTTTCTCTATATGTGAGGTGAGCTGACTGTAAAAAATGTGTTTAGCATGTTTGTGTCTCCGAATGTATTTTGTCAATGTAAAAGAACAATTTTTCATTTTTTCTATTTTTATCTCATTTTCTAAATCATTCCAAATATTAGAGGCTGTTCGATGAAAACTAGGATAAGAAATACTGCCGCAAATAAATTTATGCAATCGTGGATTTACTTTTAAGTAATTATCAAAAGATAAAGTGATTCTCGGCTATATTTATGCTTAAAGAAATTGTAGCTGCATGGAATTGTACTTGATATAGCGAGGATAATATATTATACTTTCGTCTGTATTCACTCTCATGATCATGCTTACGTGCAAATTTTAAAGTTTTTAGTGAACAATTAAAAGTTTTTTGATAATAAACCGAGGCTTTTTGTATTAAAATTAATAAATAGTTACAACTGCTACACTATGAAAGATTTCTTCTTTTAAATAAAAATGAACAATAATGTAATTGAGATAAACAGAAAGCATGCAAAATTGAAAGTATCTAACGCCAGAAGCCATTTTTTGAAACCTCTTTAAGAGACATTTATCAAATTTTAAATCTTCGTCAATATCAACTCCTAAATATGTAACATGATAACTTTGTTTTATTGGAACACTGTTAGCAATTAATTATTATTATTATTATTATTAAAATGATTATTACCATAATAATGGCACTGCAAATAAAATAAAAAACGCAATTTAAATTATGGATACAAGTCGAAAAAAACAAACGAAAAATTTAGAACAATGATAGTTTTCATTAAATTTAAGTTTGAGAGGATCAAAGGCATATTCAAACACCATCATCTTAAAAATCGAAGTATCATAAAATATATTAATTAACTAAACGACATATACGATTAAAATAGAATAATTCTGTCTTTCGTTTACAAGTTTTTTTAACTTGAAATAACATTAGATCTCGAGAACTCATGTTCTTATAGTTTGCAGAATAAAGCGAAATGAAGTTGAAAATGTTTGTGTCATATTTGTTATTTACTAATTTATTCATAAATAACAAATCATTTACTTGGAGTTGTGGAAAAATCGGGAGAATTTTCGACTTTAAAAGACGATTTTTAAGAAATGTCAGTGGTGATCCATTTTGTACACATTGATTGAAAACGATCGAGTTTAAGCACATCTATTAAATTCGCATACCATGTGGGTGAAGCGTATATTAAAATAGAAAGAACCATTGATTTATATAACATTAATTTACAATTTGTTGGAAGAGATCTTCTGATAAAAGATAATACTTTACAAGATTTGGAGATTTTTTATCAATATAGTGAGATCATGACAATTTAGATGTAATATAGACACCAAGATCATGAACCTCTTTTGTTGGATGAAACGATTTTCCACTGAACAATAAAGGAGGACATTTATGATATTAGAATAGATTTTTCTAAATTAAAAGACATGTTGTTATTCAAAGACCAGTCTTTGATAAATGATAAATCATTTCCAAACGGTGGATAAATCAACGAGCTAAGTAATTTAAACTCATCAAACAGATGGAAGGTAATTTATAAAACAAATAAATAAAAGTGGTCCTAAGCAAGAGCTTTGAGGAATTCCACTCGGCACTGGTATTGCATTTGATTTAACATCAGCTTGTTGACACATTGAGATCTTCGCGATTAATATGATGTAATTAATGCTAATAAATGGTTAGAAATACCAAATATATTTTTAAGTTTAAAAATTAATATTGAATGTGATACTTTATCAAATGCTTTGCTAAAGTCAAGATAAAAGGAAACCAAATGACAGTTTATGTCATGATAATGATAAAGTTCATTTAAATAATTCAAAAGTTGTAAAATAGTTGATCGTTTCTTTATAAATCCATATTGATGCTTTGATAGTAAAAGGCGCACTGCAGTAAAAAGTTCCTTAAAAATTAATTTTTCAAAAAGCAACGAAAGTTTTCGTAAAATAGAGATTGGTCTATAATTACACACGTTATTTCTATTGCCTGATTTATACAAAGGAATAATTTTTGCGGTTTTCCAGATCATTGGAAATAATGCGAGCTTCCATAAAGCTTCGGCTATGCAAGAAGCTAAGTATAATTGTGTTCTTTTAGCTAAATGTAATGCAATGCGTACTTATTTTTTTTCATTTGTAAGGAAATCACTTAATTACTTTTTGAAAAATGTCTAATTTCATCTCGCAGAAAAAATTTCTATTGTAAACAAAAAAGTATAAAAATTGTAATGTATTATTATGTTAAATATACAAGTACATTATCGATTTAATTTAAATTATAATTTATGCATGAATATATATAACATAATATAATACATTTATTTAATTTTCTTGTGGTAGAAGCACGTGCAACACTCAGCAAGCATTCCATCTTTAGATATATTAAAACAACACCAATGAAACTAATGAGAAAACAAGACCATGTTCATTCCATGGGTAATAATTATTCAGAGAATAAGTTAATTACAAACTTCTTCTTACAGAATCAGGCCTCCAGCAAAAGCAATGAACCATTTCCAACACCTAATTTCTCAGCTCATTTTAGACTAGAGAAAATGCAATAATTATAGCTACATGCAAACCGCGCTTCCTAACCATACTCATCCTTATACCTAATACCTACTATCACCTAGACTAGAGGAGTCAAATCAGAGGGCCATTTAGAGCCTCTGGTTATCCTACCTTTCACCCAGAGTGATACCTTAAGTGTTGATCATAGTGATCAAATACATAAAATAAAATAAATGTAATAACAGATAATAAGGGGGCACTTTATGAAAAATATGTTATCTGAAAAATGCTAAAAGGTAATGTTAATTAAATATATGGCTGGGGAAATTTCTAATAATTAAAATAAAAGCAACTGGAAGCTAGGGTAGCAAAACTTATGTAGCATCATCCAAATAAATCAGAAATAAGCTGCAAATGTCACAAGAAGAAACTAAGATAAAAAAGAAGTTGATTAAAAATATTGTAATTAAATCAATTGATATTATTTCAGATTAATTTGTAAAATGCAACTAAGAAAATACGTGTGTCAAAAAAGAAATATTTGTGTCTGTTGATAAAAATACTTTTGACTAAATGACGCTTACATTATTTTATAGCCGCCATCTTGGCAGAAAGTTCAAATTTGAATCAACAGGTACTTCTTTTGGAATTAATATAAATAGATTGAAACTTACTGTAAGAATTTGATAAAGAATTTTACTCAGAATTCTTATTTTGCTTTTCATTTACAGTTTGATTATTTAATACAATGTTGAGCTAATCGAGCAGTGTTTAGTAGTGGTTTGGATACATCACAGNACTAAATCGACACATAATATCAATTTACAAATTAGGGATGCAAATATACTACAATACATTTATTTAATTTAAATAAATTTTCAATAATAAACTTTTTTAAAAAATTTAAGTTTTAATGTTTTTTCAGGCTTGCACATAGAAATGCAATGCTTTTCCATTTTCATTCCACATCGATACATAACTCTTAGAGCTAGTGGTTAGAGTCATGCAAGACCAAAATTTTACTGGTTTCAGTTCCCATGGGAGTCCGTTCTAACTTAATCGAATACAATTTTCTGGCCCAATAGTCCAATTAGTACCACATACACACCCGGTGGAAAGGGACTTTTATTCTTAAAAAATCCGTCCCCTTAAAATGATGTATTTTTGAAATCCTTGGACCCCACCAACTTCTTTTCTAATAATCACTAAAATCAAATCGTAGCTTCTTGGTCAAAACTGATTATTGATTTTTGTGATCAGCTAATCAGAATTGAGCATTCAATATCTTGGAATTGGCCAGGTTTAAAGCCATAGTATCAATTGCAGTAGATATAAACATGGATAAAATCTTTTTAATAAGCATGCCTTCCAATAGTATATATTTCAATAATTTATAAAATATTGTAATAAAAATATGATTTAATTTAATTTTTATTATTAATTATATCAATATTTAATATCATCTACAAATATAAATATGTATTTAGATTTCAAAATGTATATTATAAATATCATATGACATTATCATAAAGTAAATTATATTATAACATTATGAATGTATGAACAAATTAAATAAAAAAACAAAATCAATGAAAATAATACAATTATATGATTTTTAACATAATCGAGATAACTACTACCACTACACCTAACTTAAAGCAGTCGCAAAGACGAAGAATCACACAGAATTGCCAGCCACTACTAATTGTAAATCAAGATGACAAATACACGAGGAAAGAAAGGCAGCGTCAAGAATGGAACAAGCAAAACACTCCAAGGAGAGCACACTCAGAGACAGATGCATCCCCCACTGAATTGGAAACCCTACAAATGTCCCCAGAAGCAGGATCCAGTGAAGTCCTGAATATCTTAAGACAGACGAACGAAACAGAAACAATACTGAGATCCAAGATACAGTTGCTGGTAGAAAGAATGGCGAAATTAGAACAGGAAAACAAGAATGCAGTAAGCAGTCTAAAAATCAAAATGGATAATCACCTAGAGAACCAAAGTGAAAATTTCCAAAAAGATATCAAGGCATTAACAAATCAATTAGCACAATACAAATGTTTCCCGGAACAGAATGAGAAATGGGAAAACATATGCTGACAGTTGGAGGATGCTAACAGGCAGTTAATCCTAGACAACAACATACAAGCCCAAGAAATAGAACAACTTAGAGACAAACTCAGATCAGCAGAATTGGACATAGACAAGAGTCACGAAAACCAAAAACGAGAACTAGATGATCTGAGACATAAACTGAGAGCAATATGGGAAAATGAAAAGGAAAACCTGAGGGCAACAAGAATGCATGAAATGATAATTGAGCAGAGGAAAGAGAGAAGCCTACAAGCGTCACCCACAAATTTTAAAAAACAGTTCAGGGAAATAGAAGAAGAAGAGGAAGAAGAGAAGAAAAAAATCATTAATGAAATCATTAAAGCAGTGACAAATCAACTCACAATAAGCAAACAGATGAATATACAGAGGAGACCCACCTATGAAAACTCAATGCTGCCAGAACACAGCCACAATGACACAATACCATGCAAGGCAACCTTGCCAAAATTTAATGGAAAAGTAGATAGCTACAATCCAACATTTCTAGAATGGTTACAAATGGGGGAGAGAAAAGTGAACCAAAGAGCAGCAGCAGCAAGGTTCCCATTATATCTAACAGGAGCAGCATCTCAACACTATCTACTCTTAGATACAGACACAAAACAAGACTACAAACTACTAATCAGAGACTTTGTAGAGTACTACAGAAACAGAAGTTTTAAAAATCAGTACCAAATCATACTAAACTCAACAAAGATGAGAAAGACGGATGACATCTGAAACTACATCCAGCAAGTGGAATGATTGGTGACACTCAGTTCAATGGGAAACAAATACTTGAAATACGAATTTTTCTCCCATATTTGTAAGGGAATGCTGGANGTCCGTTCTAACTTAATCGAATACAATTTTCTGGCCCAATAGTCCAATTAGTACCACATACACACCCGGTGGAAAGGAACTTTTATTCTTAAAAAATCCGTCCCCTTAAAATGATGTATTTTTGAAATCCTTGGACCCCACCAACTTCTTTTCTAATAATCACTAAAATCAAATCGTAGCTTCTTGGTCAAAACTGATTATTGATTTTTGTGATCAGCTAATCAGAATTGAGCATTCAATATCTTGGAATTGGCCAGGTTTAAAGCCATAGTATCAATTGCAGTAGATATAAACATGGATAAAATCTTTTTAATAAGCATGCCTTCCAATAGTATATATTTCAATAATTTATAAAATATTGTAATAAAAATATGATTTAATTTAATTTTTATTATTAATTATATCAATATTTAATATCATCTACAAATATAAATATGTATTTAGATTTCAAANATACTTGAAATACGAATTTTTCTCCCATATTTGTAAGGGAATGCTGGAGAACATCAGAACAAAATTTGAGATTAAGTGTGATGTGGATGACAAGTAAGAGAAGATGATTAGGAAAGTTGTAGACATACAGGCAACAATAGAGAACAACGCCTGCATCTATGAGAAAGTGGTATGGATCAAAGAAAAGCCAACAGAATAGCGGAATAGCTACAAAACACAAACAGGGAACACCAAAGCTTATAAGGAAAAGAAGGCAGAGAAGTTCATTAACATAAAAAACAAAGACGGAAAGTCAAAGAAGGTGAGAGAAAGAGACATAAAGTGCTATAATTGCGGACAGAAGGGGGCACAGAAAAGACAAATGCAGAAACAAATCAACATGATCAGAGAAGAGGAAGCATACTACAAAGACGGGGTCATAATCGAGTCCAAATCAGAGTTTTTGGAGGATCCCCAAACAGAAGAAGAATCAGAAAACTAGTTTGAGCACCAACTCCAAAAAACTGAGCACCTATAATGATTAAGACGAATTTGGATAATATGAACACAATAACTATAACATTAAATGGAATATTAATGAAGCCAACAATTGACACAGGAGCAGCAACATCAATCATAACAGACGAGGGTGCAACAAAGTTGGGATTCAAGCAAGAAGACTTTGAATGCTTGAGCAAGAAACTAATCAATGCATCTGGAGAGTACATAGACACAAAAGGCAAGCTTGAGGCAGTAAAAATCAGAATAGCAAATACAACTTTCAAACAAACACTAGTAGTAATAGATACTCATAACAATTTATTGCCATATGAGGTGATACTAGGCGACGACTTCCTAACAAAGAATGGATGTGTGATAAACTACTCTGATAGAACAATTAAGGTAAGGGAAGAAGAAATTGAAATCGAAGAGCAAGAAGGAAAGCTATCAACAATAGTATTTGAACTTGAAGAAGACATAAAGCTGCAGCCATATCAATGGAAGATGCATGGAATTAAAATGGAAGAAAAGATCACAGCAGACATAATGATCTACAACAATAAAGGGATAAATTCAAAAAGAGTCTCAATGCCGTCAAGCATGTGTGCTATAAAAAATGGTAGAGGAAAAGTACCAATATTAAATGCAACAAATCACAACAACAATGTAAAGAAAATGAATGTACAAATATTCGGAAAGTATGTTAAATCCAGAATCAAAGCCATCTGGAGAGCAATGGAAGACATCAATGAGCAGAGTAGTTTGTATGGTCGACTCAAGGACTTACAAATGAAAAAAAGACGTACTCCACACTGCTGAGTCGAGGGCAAGTGGACGAAAACCATCAATGCAGCAAGTACTCCCCACAGCTGACTCTAGGGCAGAGGGATGAAAGCAAGTGAAGAGCACCAGTATAAAATACCCGAGCTGTTGGAGGAAGAATACCAACATTTGAGCAAAACACAATTACAACAACTCAGAGAGGTGCTGGATAGACACAAACGAATATTCAGTTACAGAGAAATAACAAGCAAGCTGATAAAGCTGCTAGCAAAATGAGTACCAGAGCAGATGAAGGATGAATATAATAGAATACTCAATGAATTAATTGACAAAAAATAATCCGACCCAGTGAAAGTCCATGCACAGCACCAACAGTATTCATGAAGCAAGGAGACAAACACAGATTATGCATAGATTTCCAGAAGCTGAACAAAGTAATGAAAAAGGATTTGTACCCACTTCCTAGAATAGAGGACATGCTATATGAAGCAAGTAAGTATAAATACTTCACATCAATAGATCTATGCAAGGCATATTGGCAGGTTAGAATGGAAGAAGAAGACATTGAAAAGACGGCATTTATAACACCATACAGTTTGTATGAATTGATATACATGGATTTTGGTTTTTGTAAAGCACTGGCAACGCTTCAGAGATACATAACAAAAGTGTTGAAAAATAAGAAACACAAAATTGAGGACAGAGTGAATGCATACATCAACAATGTCATCATAACAAGTGATATGGTTGAGGAACACTTAGAGAAATTGGAATGAACACTATTGATAGTGGAAAAAGCAGGCTTAAGAATCAACAGCAACAAATGTGACATATTGAAAGAGAAGATCATATTTCTAGGATGAGTAATCAAGAAAGGACGGATATGCATGAAGGACAATGCAAGAGACATGATCAGGAGGATTGAAAAACCAAACAACAAGAAAGACATTCAGAAAATATTGGGGTTCTTCAACTACTATTGCACATTTATACCCAACATTGTGGGGAAGACTGCTAAGATGGCACTGCTGATGAGGACGTCAGTACCTTTCATATGGACGTGGTAGGAGCAGGAGGAACTGGATACAATAAAGGAAGAGCTAGCAAAATTGCCATCATTGAATACGCCCAACTACAATGAAACATTCATACTAGACTGTGATGCTAGCAATGTAGCAATTGGAGCAACACTCAGACAATTGAAGAATGGCAAGGAGGTACCCATACAGTTTTTAGCCATAAATTGAAGCCAAGTGAGGAGAACTATGGATCGACGAAGTAAGAGATGCTTGCACTGATCAACAGCATCAAGAAATTCATACACTTCCTAATTGGACGGCAATTCAAAGTCTGCACAGACAACAGCAGCTTAGCATGGCTCAAGAAATTCTCAGGTGATAAATCAGGGATAGTATTGAGATGGATCAAATACCTAAATGAATTCACTATCACTATCAAACACAGAAGAGAGACACTGCATACTAATGCTGACTTCTGGAAATTAACAGTGAGTTATTACAAGAGGTACAGATGGAAGAAGAACAGGAACAGACTCCTATACATGGAAGGACAGAACAACAGGATTGCAATAACAGAATATTACAAATGAGAATTAGCAAGGAAAGTCCACGAAAAAGGCCATTTAGGCAACACACAAACTGAGAGCACGTTCAACACAAGGTTCATCACAATGGCAGTAAGGAAGGTAACAGAAGAGATAATTACCATATGCACAAAATGTCTCCTTCACAAAAAACAACACTGCCCAACACAGAGAATGCCACTAGAAAAAATCATATTGACACAACCCAATGAGATTGTACACATAGATTTGGAAATGCTGTCAAAGGATGAGGAGGGATATCAGTATCTACTAGTAATGGTGGACAACTTCACCAAGTACGCAAGATTAATACTGATGAAGAACAGAACAGCTGAAACAACTGCAGAGATAGTAATGAAAGAGTGGATCCTAAAGTTTGGACCAATGGAGACAATAATTACAGATAAGGGGCCAAAATTTGAAAGCAATCTATTTCAAGAAATGACATGCCTACTAGAGGTAATGAGTGAAAGGACGACAGCGTGCCATCTGCTAGCAAACAGTGTGGTGGAGAGATTGAACAGGACGCTGATTAAGCTGATAAGAATCACAACATCAAGAATAGGGGGCCACAAGTGGTGAGAAGTAATTGAAATAATTGAATACAGTGATAATGCCATTCAAGGCCATGTTTGGAAGGGAGGCAGCGATGCCACTATCAATGGAATATTTTGCCTATTGTGAGAAGATGGACAACCAGTTCATGAATTAACTAAGAAATCAAATAACAGCAATACATGAGACAATGTGCCACAAAGCAAACAAATCCGCCATGAGACAACAGCAAAATTACAATAAAAAAATCTATGGTCATGCACATAAAATAGGTGACACAGTCTACATGTTCACACAATGAAATTAACAGACACAAACCAGGTCTAAAAACTAAAAACAATTTGGTCAGGTCCATACAAGGTAATACAAGTACTACCAAATAATGAGTACATGTTAATTAATGGTAGACTATTGCATTTCCAGAACCTAAAACAAGCAATGGCAGATATCAAAGAATCAATATTAGACGAAAATGCTGAGTTCAAAATAAATTGTATTAATGGAAATGAGATTATATATGACATGAGCGAATTGGATAGTTTGCTGGAAGAAGGTTTCAATGAGGAATTCAAAGCAAACATCAGCAACAAAAATTTACAAAGAAGAGAGCTGCCAAGGCGTGCAGCAAGAGATAAATATATATATGATCCAGAAGTATGGGATTTAAATTTACTTTCTGAATTTAGGCAAATCAAACAAGATGCAGAAACCACTTAGGAAGAGAGTGTGCTGAAATCAGATAACCCAGGAGATGACTATGTCAAACCTATGGAGGAGAATATGAAGAAGATCTCCAACTAGACGTCAGAAGGAAGACAGAAGGGACAAGAACAAACCAATGACTAATAAAAGGCGGGCGCAGAGTGAATAGGTGTCCAAGTAGTCCCCAATGCAATTTGAGGGCAGGGAGACAAAAATACATAACGCCTCTCCCACTGGAGATCTGCACCACTGATTCAAGGGCAAGCAGAAAACCAGTGAAAATTCCAGAGATTTGCGCCACTGAGTTGAGGGCACACAGAGAACTGGCGAAAAGCAGCTCAACTTTCCCTCCAGTCCACCTTGCTGATTCAAGGGCAGTGTGACAATTGGAGTTCCTGGAGAAGGTGTAAGTGGGCAAAGAACTGTACTAATACAAAAGTGATTCAAGGCTGATGTATCTAAGGAAACCACAACTGGTCAATTGCTGAAAGCATTAACTGTGAGCCAATTCGAGGGTGAATCAGTAGTGATTATCAGCATGGACTCACTGGATGGTGAGCCAAGCACCAGCAGACCATTAAGGATTACACAGCTACACGCCCCTCTGAAACCACATCAGAAAGAACAGTATGCTCAAAAGAAAGAGAGAAAAGAATGTCAAAAATAGATGGTGAAACACTGCACCCTTATTTCATGGGAACACTAAAAATGAGAAACAATGCATATCAAAAGCTATCACCAGAAACAAAAAGCCATATATGAAGAGTAGTGAAAACAGAGGGCAGCAACTTACCCATCATGCTAAATGCACAGAAAATACCAATGGTAAACACAATAATAAGTTATCAGAGAGAACTAGACAAAACAGTAGAAAGACCATACATGTGCAGCACAGTTCACATCACATTTGACGAAAATTTTATGTTGGAAACAGCCCAAGGAATCATGGCATATATTGAAAAAATTGCAAAAATACCAGAAATTAATATTGATAGGTTAGGTGTATGAATAGGAGTTTTCCTCCATTTAGCTGACTATTGATTCATTCATTTACATGTATTAAATAATTGATATCAGAGATAAGGCTGGATAGCCTACCATAGGTTATATTTGTATTACACTGTCAAATTTGGTGACCTATAAATAGACTGATAAATAGACCAAGCATGTACTGTTATTTAAATTTAAGGTAGGAAGCTGCAAGTGATTATTTACTTTATCTAATTATATTAATTAAAGCCAATAGTTTTCAGTAATGGCTGAAGTAATATTTACTAAGCAGCTAGTGACATTGCCAGGTTGTGAAGTATCATAATTACACATTACAAAATGAGTTTAAATCAGTTACAAACAGCATTGAGAGCTGCACTGAGTTAGGATAGGGAACACATAAGTACTTTGATGAGCTGACACTTGGAGCTACTTGATCAATGATGGAGGCACATGTGGATTGATTCAGAAGTCAGAGTTGGCCAGAGGCCATAGCCAAATCATGGAGAAGAACTGTGATAGTGGTATACCTAAACAGTATCAAGTTACTTTAAGATAAACAAAGGTTAATGATAATGTATCTCATGTTGGAGTAAAAAGTTATCAACAGTACATCCCTACCTGCATATAAGGAGGAACAATGATTTAAAAGAATAATTTACTCTTTGTTAAAGCTTGGTAGCAGATGCTACACTATTCACCTGATCATTTCTGCTATCAAAGATACATTTCCTGAGATAGAATGCAAGGTATGGTATTTAGATGATAGTTTTCTGGTTGGGGACATTCCATCTTTGTGTAATGTATTTGAGCTTGTGGTGTTAGCTATGAAAAAAGAAGGTTTTGAAATTAGTTTACCTAAATGGGAAGTATGGTCACCTAATCCTAATTGCAATTGCAGCTCTTTGCCCAAAACAATCAACAGATGAAAAGATGGTTTATCACTCTTGGAGCTGCTATCTCCAAGTCTCCAAAATTTGTCCAAGAGTTCTCCAACATGTTTTAAAGTCCATTGAAATTATGAATGACATAAAATTACTTGAAGACCCACAGTTAGAATTACATCTGTTGAGGAGCTGTGCTTCACTACCTAAGATATCTCTTTGTTTAAGAAATTCTAATCCCACAACTCTTACAGCAGAACTTGAAGAATTTGATTCAGCAGTTCATCACTCTCTAGAAAGAGTAACAGGTTCAGCTGTTTCTGTGTCACAAAGCCTACAAGCATCTTTGCCAAATTTTACAGAGGTCTTGGATTACCACTAGCATCAACAATTGCTTTCTTGGGGTCATATGTGGACAACAAAGAACTATGTAAAGAGATTGTTCCCATTGGTGAGTATATTTACTCTGTGCCACATCAGTGTTTGCAAGAACTTTCTAGCAAAGGACTAGCATTGTCTAAAATGACTTTAAAGATGGCCCCAAAAACACAGAATTCTATTTGTTCACTATTAGAGCAAGTTAGCCAGAATACTTGTTTATCCTTCTCACTATAAAGCAAGACTTCTCTTTTGTTCCATACCAGGAAGTGGGGATTGGTTGGCTGTGATTCCCTTGAAAGCATTTAGTCTTTCCTTTGTTTCTGCTGAATTCCAAATTTTGCCTTGTTATCAGCTTGCATCTCCTTAATTGATGATGACAAAAAATGTCCAAACAGCTTTAAGCCTTTGGATTTATTTGGTGATCATGCTATGTCATGCCTGGTTGATGGTGAAAGAATTGCATGACATGATCAACTCAAGGACGCTATTTTTGCAATGGCTTCTAAATGTGTTTTGTCTCCTGTGCATGAAAATTCTAACCTCACTGAGTCTCATGCTTATCCTGGGGATATCGTTTTGTCATACTGGTCTTCTGGCTGACCAGCCACTGTAGATGTGACTGTAATTAGTTCACTGCAGCCTTTGTTTGTTTCTCTTGCAGGTACTAATGCTGGTTATGCTTTGGAAGTTTCAGACAATTGAAGGCTTACTAAATAAGCAGAATAATGTTCAGCTGCTGGTATATCCTTCAAATCACTATCAGTGGGATGGTCACCAATTGCTATCAAAGTATAGTCCAATATGTCTTATATGTCTTTTGATAGAAGTGCCTCTTGTGATCTGAATATGATTTCTACATAATTTTTCCAGCAATTGCCAGTAATTTTACAGCAGGGAAAGGCTACACTTCTATTATCTAGATATGGTGGTTAGGGTTCAAGCAATTCACGTCTAATCTGTGACATCTGAAACACAAGCTCATTAAATAGTGTTATCCTCAGCATCTCAACCATTGTACAAGTTTTCCAGTATAGATCACACAAAAAATAATCATTGTAATGTTAATTTTAATATGTTTACTATATATGTTTGTTCTTTTAAGAAAAACAATTTTCAATTTGGTGATTCTTAAATATTCTATTTTGTAATGTTAATTTTGTAAAATATCATAGATTGATATAGTGCTTAATAACTACTAGGAATATGAGTAGTAAATGGGGGTCGTATCCCATGGCATAAATTGACATTTTGACCTTGGCAGGGATGTCTGTGATGTAATTGTATACTTTGACCATCTGTGTACCTCTGACGTCAGAGGTATGTATTCTCTTTTTTTATAATATTTGTTGGCAAACACATTTGTTTGTAGTCTATTGTATAAAATGTAACAAATTTTTTTAGAGGTTGAGGAATTTTTGAAAATCTCATGAGATTATTTGCAGTCTATTGTTCAAAATGTAACATTTTTTGTGTGCATATTACATAAATAATTGGACGTGGAAATTGCTGGAGGTGTTATAGTGGCATCATTGTGTGTTGACTGATTAAACAACTTGATCTATATATTCTCCCAAATCATGAGATAAAGTCATTATTTTTCTTCTACACAAATTCATTTTTCTTATGGCAATGTCTGTTGAAACCATAGCATCTGATTCACTTGGCAATCTATTTGATGAGTTATGTACAACTCCAACACCAGCCTCCAAATATAATCTGCTAACACAAGAGATGATGGTCCCTCCTCCTGCACCTTTAAAAGAAAAATACAAAGCTCATCACAAGCAAAGATGTCCTGCAATTAATAATGCAATTGTCTTCCCAAACTCAAACACTATTTAAGACAACAATGTTTTACAATGTTTAAATGATGTCAATTCCCAGTCATCACAATGTATTTTTTCAACCTCAAGTCCTGCTAGTGAACTTCCAAAAAAACCTTTGCTAACAATCGAAGATGCTGTTCAGTTGAACACAAGATATGGTGTCACAGTAAAGATTAGACTTGATAATGGTGTTTATTATTTTCTGCCTAAACACTACATCAGTGCATTGGGTGAAAATTATAAGGTTTTGATCAATAAAAAACTTTTCCACAAAGATAACATGGGGATTGGAAACAGTGCTACTGCAAAACATATTGTATTACAGTTTAGTAAATAGAAAATGCATAGTTTTTGCTTTCACTCTTTTTTTCTCCATGTACTAGTTAATATGTTTGATAAATTAATAATAAATAGACAGGAAAACAAAAATGATTAATTATTTGCTACAATGGTTTCACAACAAATTTCTTAAATTTAATATGATTATTATTAGAAAATGGAGATAATTTATATACCTCATGGAGTGTTCATTTGACATACAAATTTATAATAGTCTTTTATACAGTCTGTAGAGTTCTCATAGTTTTATGGATAACAATAACCCTAATCAAATAAATTTTCCATGGGTTAAGAAATTAATTGACTTAAGAACTCACAGTTCATTCTATCACATGTCCAAAATACTGTTTCCTTTCTACACAATAAATTCAGAGATTCAATAAAAATCATCATTTGTTCATTTTTTAGGTTTCCTTCTGTAAATGCAATGTGATGGAAATTGCGTTCATACCAGTTGAAAGCTTTCTGAATGTTGTGTGGGAGACAGGAACACATTTCCTTTGAATGTCGTACTGTGATTACATATATTTTTTAACCAATAAAATTAACATTTCTTTAATATAGTAAATGCTGTTGTAAGCATTTCCACATACTTTAAAAAACGCATTAGATTTCATATAAGACATCATGGTGAATAAATTAACAACTGACTCTGTGATTAGAAAACTAGTGAGAGAGTGATTAATAATTTGTAATCAAGTTAAAACATAATAATAAAATTTAACTGGAATTATGATGTGTTAGAATATAGACCTTACAGAAAATTTTGCTCTACTCACTTTTGTCAAAAAATAATATTTTATTTCAAATTGTAATAATAATAATAATAAATGAATGAATATCAATTAGAAGAAATTTAATTTTGATAATTTCATAACCCATTAATTTTTACTTTTGTTTGGAAAAATAATTTACAATTTCACATTTTGACCAAAGTGTAATGCACAATTTCACTAACTACTTTTTAAAAGACATGTTTAAAATAAACTATTTGGGTTACAAACATTTTATAGAGGTTTTGTACATTATTTTTGATGATATCTTATACTTTTAATGATAACCAATAAACATTGTTCCTTTAAATACAAGTTATTGTGTTTTATGAATATTTATATGTATTTTAGTGATTCATTTAGTTAGAAATATAGAATTGTTGTTATTTTGTGAAAATATGAATGATAAATTCATAGAAATTTAAATCTACCATAACTTTTTAATTTTGTCAATGTTTTACCTAATTTAATTTAATATGCAATTTGCATTCAAATTTAGCAAGAGGGGGGATGAATGAAAAGAATCACTGGTTTTTTAAATTAATAATTATTATACAATAAGAGAATGTTGAAATGCTTTGTGTGTTTAGTTTCTGTCCTTGGTATATTTAGTTTTTCCCTTGTGTTTTTAGTTTCTGTCCTTGGTATATNTAAAATGCTATCAAAGCTGCATTCAAGAAATACGTTAGTTGTCATCTCCAAAATTGTGAATAGTAGTTTTAAAATATCCGTAAAATTTATAAACATAGAGTTTTTGTGATTGGTTACTTTTTAAGTTTGGCAGTGTACATATATGGTAATATATTAATGATCGAACTTGTGGCTGTACTTAAATTTCATTTATTTTGTGTTAACTTATTTAGCATGTTAATGCTTTGTGTGTTTAGTTTCTGTCCTTGGTATATCTAGTTTTTCCCTTGTGTTTTTAGTTTCTGTCCTTGGTATATTTAGTTTTTCCCTTGTGTTTTTAGTTTCTGTCCTTGGTATATTTAGTTTTTCCCTTGTGTTTATCTGTCCTTGGTATATCTAGTTTTTCAATTTGTGTTTTTAGCTTCTGTCCTTGGTATATTTAGTTTTTCCCTTGTGTTTTAGTTTCTGTCCTTGGTATATTTAGTTTTCCCTTGTGTTTTTAGTCTCTTTCCTTGGTACATTAGTTTTTCCCTTTGTGTTTTAGCTTTTTTCCCTTGTTTAATAAATTTTTCCTTTGTATATTTAGTTTCTTCCCTTGGTATATTAGTTTGTTCCTTTGTGTTTTGTAAAAATATATATCAATGCATTACAACAACTATCTACATTTATTCACATGATATTAAACTATGTTCCACACAATGTCTGTGTTCAAAGAAACTTGACACTCTATCATCTTCTTCAATGCCTCCATCAATAAGTGTATTGATATTTTTCTTTAAAATTTCACATGCTTCTGTTGTATGTGGTAGACTTGCTCTGGGTGAATTGAAATTTGTAGTGTCAATGTCTATGCGAGGGTTTAGACCCAGCAAGTGTTGCAAGTACATTGTGCTGGAGATACTTGAAATTGGATATGCAAAACTCTGTTCCCACTGATCAATACACTTTCATGGTTAATAATCCTTTCAATGTTATTCAAAATTATCATCTTTTGCTTGACAATTGTAAATTCACGTAAAACATACTCATAGCTGTGTTTAAGATATTGATTGCTGGTCATATTCCTGAAAAATAGTTAATGATTGCACTGATACCCATTGAATTTTATACACATAGAGATTTTATGATAGGCTACTTTTTTATGTTTGGCAATGTACATATACACCAATAATAATATTAGTATCAAATTTATGCAGTTGTATTTCCACACATTTCATTTTTCTAAAATATGTATTTTATTACCTTATTTAGACAAGAGTTTGGTGTATTTCTATAGATTTAAAAAATAAACTGAACGATTTATTTTCAATCATTTAGTAACAAACTACTGTGTGAAAATCTGAAAAAAATTAGTTTGTCAAATATCAGCTTTACCAGGATAGTTACAAAGTACATGAAATATATTGTTCCAATGAGTCATAGATAATAAGCAAATATTTATGAGAATGTAAATGCCACTTGTTTGTATACAGCATGTAAACAAAGTGCTATCACAAAATTACTAGACTTCTGACCAACATTGTTTTCCTGCTTTAAATACTGTGAGTTTTATTACTATACATGATATATTGATTAGTAATTAATTTATATATTTCCATGAAATTTTTTTATTTAATGTTTTTCACCAATACATTATTTTTCATGAAATCTTTGTATCAAGTTTAATGTTCATTATTAGATAAACATCTTGAAATGTAAACAATTGGCATCTATAAATTGTAGAATGCATTTGAAAATTTCATTCAATTATTTGTTAACATACAATCTTCTAGTAAAATGAACAATAATCTCCAAGATTTTCTTTCTGGGTGGAATGCTCAATTTGAAAAAATCATTGAAGAGAATATGTACAAGGATCCCTATGACATTCCCTTCAATCCTGAATTGTAAGTATTTGTTTTTTACTTACATTACTAAATTGCATTTTTTTTAATGTGTTGAGTGATGTGTTTAGATTTAACATTTTGTCTGATGATGACAATGCTTCTGCATCTTCTGCTCCCATGGAGTTTGAGCCTTGGTCCCAGGATTTTGAGACTAAAGTAAACTATTTGATGGCTAGCTACGAGCCTGGAACAAGTCTTCAGCAATGGTCTGGTCAACATTCAAATCACTCCAATACCACAAGAGTACATTTTGTTTGTATTTACTATAGTTTTAATATTTTTTTAATTGTGTATATACTAATACATGTTTTAATCATTATTGATTTAAAATCATGCTTCAATAAATTATTCAGACAATATTATTTCATACTGGTTACTTACAATGCAAAAAGTGTTTTTGTTTGTGCATATCTTTTCCCATTTGAATGATGCATGTTATTACTTTTGTTAAACAATTGCATTTTAAAAAAAATAATGTGATTGAGATATGTAATTGCCCTCCTCTCCAAATTAATTATATTTAGTCCCACAACTCTTGCTTATTTAAATGTGCTCACTGTAAATATACCAACCACAAACCCCTAGCACTCCAAAAGCACATAAATAATAGGCATAAAAAAGAACAGGTGCATCTATGCTATGCTTGTAAACTTTTCTTTAGCTGTGATAATTTGCACAATCAGCACATGTCTACCATTCATGAAGTACTATCACCACCACCATCTGTTAATAATATTGAAATGTTCAAGACTAATGTTGCTTGTAAATATAGTTTTGCATGTTTTCAAAGCCAGCCTTTAACAGCTGTTGATCTTTATACACCATTTTCCTTGGCATACCCATCAATTACAGCAATTATTAAGGATGATGTTTCAAAGCATTTCTCTGCCAAGGTTTATTTGATGGCTGAAGTTGAATTGTCAAGAGTTGAGGGTAGTGAAGAAAGGCATGTCATCATAATCCCAACCAGCAAAACATCTTTTGTGATTTGTACAGGTCTATGTAAAGCAAAATTTTCTTGTATGGTAAATGAGATTGCAAACTACATTTCCATGTATGTACACAATGGCTCAGGGTGGGTTGTTAAAAATATTAATAATGTAGGGTTGTGAATTGCAAAACATCGTCCAACCAGAGCTGGAACATTTATCCCACTACCTGATTATTTAAAACATAGCAACTTTTTGGTAAACCCAAAGACTGGACAATGGAATAATTTTTTTTGTATGCAGTTTTGGCTTGTCAATATTCTAAAATTAAGAAGTGATTTGAAGACACTCATTTAAACAAATTTAAGCATACATTAAATATTAATGGTCTGACTTTCCCCCTGTCTGTAAATGATGTATGCATGTTTGAGGATCTCAATAAATTTATGCATTAAATGATGATCAAACCATTGTACCAGCCTACATGTCAGAAAAGCACTAGAAAAAAACTGCAAATTTGATGATAATTGAAGAGGATGGAAATAGTCATTATGTGGCCATAACAAATTTGAATGCCTGTCTAAAGTTTTTCAAAAATACACGTGATGGTTAACAATGCCCTAATTGTTTGTCTGGTTTTAAGGCAGAAGAAAATTTGGCAAAGCACCAGAAAAAATGCAATGGATCCACTGAACCAGAAATTACATATCCCAGTCAATCAGAGAAAATTAAATTTAAAAATTACAGAGCAAAAAACTTTGTACCATTAATTGCCATATTTGATGTAGAAACAATTTCAGAAAAGGTTTATGGTCCCCTACCTAATCCTTCCATCAGTTATACAATGCAAGAAGTAAAGCAGAAATCTTCAGGCATATGCATTGCAACAATGACAGAAAAGGATCTGCCTTCTTCCAAAGTCTTTTCTGTTTAGGAATGTCTATCAGAGGCGTGGGACCTCCTTAGAAAAATTGCACATGAGTCATTTGAGGCTAAGCAGAAGAATCATGCACTTCAAATAAGTAAATATGAATGTACCAGAATGCTGGTAAATGCAACTACCTGTTTTTTTGTGAAAAACTGTTTGAAACAACATCAAAAAAAGTTATTGATCATTGTCACTATAGTGGTAAAATTAGAGGTTTTGCCCATAGTGACTGTAATATTTTGCATAGATCACCCAATTTCACCCCCATATTTGCACATAATGCCTCCCATTATGATTTCCATATTTTATTGAAAACTTTGAAATTGAGGGAAGGCAAAAAATTAAGTTGTATTCCCTACACTAGTGAAAACATGTTGTCACTCAGTTTATCAATTCCTGTCTCAACTTTTGTGGATAAAAATAATGTAACAAAAAATATTTATGAAGAATTACGATTTCTAGACTCTTATTGCTTTATAACAGATAGTCTCTCCAACCTAACAAAGAACATTGGCAGTGATAATTATAAATTTTTACACACAGGCATGAATGATGAAAAGGCAGAGGCATTTAGCACAGGGAAAGGTGTGCTGTGCTATGATTATTTAGAAGTTTTGAAAAATTTAATGATACACAGCTTCCAGACTTGGTCCACTGGAAAAATAGATTGACTGGGAAGATTTCTATAACTGAAGAGGAGTTGAACTTTGAGCATTAACATACATGGGTAAAAGGAGGCTGTCAGACACTCAAAGACTATCATAATAATTATTTGGAGGTGGACACACTTCTTCTTGCTGATGTCATTAGAGAGTTTACACTGGAAAGTATGGAAACCTACAAGCTTGACCCTGTGCATTTCTTTACAGCCTCCAATTACAGCTGGAATGCAATGCTAAAATATATGCAGACATCATTGGATCCCATTGCCAAACTTGATCAATTAGAATTTATTGAATCTGGGATTAGAAGAGGCATGTGTGGGGTGTTTTCAGGTCATTATTTTAAAGCCAACAACCCCATGGTGGAGGACTATAATAGTGGGAAAGAGTCAATATATTCTCTTTTTTTAGACATAAATCCGCTGTATGAAGCTTCCATGTGTGAGTTTTTACCCACTGGACAGATGAGTGTCTAGAAAATATACTTGCAACACTGACAGAGGCAGATAGAGGCTATTTGGTAATGGTTGACCTGTATTATCCATCACATCTGCATGAGGAACACTTTGATTATCCTCTAGCTCCACACAAAATGTGTGTAGGTGACGAATTGTTGTCACCATACCAAAAACATGAAAAGCATGTTGAATTTAAAGACGGGCAAATTACCAAAATTAATGCAAACATTTTTTGATAAAAAAAGAATACATAGTACATTATGAAGTTCTCAAATTTTATATTGCACAGGGTCTAAAAGTGACAAAATTCCATAAAGCATTGGAGTTCCAGGAATCACAATTTTTAAAGCCCTACATTGATTTAAACACAATGAAAAGAAAAGCTGCCAAGAATGACGTTGAAAAGAATTTTTATAAATTAATGTCAAATGTGGTACTCAGGAAGACTATGGAATCTCTCAGAAAACAGTGCATAGTCAAGTTTGTTGGCAATCAGGAGGCTGCCAAAAAATTAATTAAGAAACCTGAATTTAAGTCATTCAATATAATTTCAGAAAATCTAGTGCAGGTCATGTTACAGCATAAAGAGATCAAGTGGACAAAACCAAATTATATTGGTCAAACTATTTTAGATGTGTCCAAATTACAGATGTTTCAATTCCACTATAATATCATGAAGGAGGTGTTTAAGAATCGAATTTCCCTATTATACAGCAACACAGACTCTCTCCTGTATAAAATAAAGAGCAAAAATGTGTACAATGAATTGCCAGCAATAGCCAGCAATTTTGACTTTTCAAATTATCCAAAATATTCACCATTGTTTAGTGAGGCAAATAAGAAAACTTATTTAAGGGTGAAGGATGAGCTGGCTGGTCAAATACTAACACAGATGGTGGCATTAAAATCAAAAATGTATTCCGTCCAATATATATGTGCAAATAGTGGGGGGTTGACCTTAAATCTAGTGCAAAGTGTGTTACGGGTATTGTGAAGAAGACCATGAATTTCGACGAATTTTGGATGGTGAAGAAATTCTGCAGAGAGAAATGGTGATGATCCATAGTCATAACCATGATATCTCTATTGAACAAAGGAATAAAGTAGCATTACCTCCTTATGATGACAAGAGATATCTGGTGGATCATTACCAAAGTTTGCCATATGGTCATAAAGGTATAGATTACATTTAAATGTATTTTTACTAATTTTCCATTAGATATTCCACAATCACCAATTAAACGCCCTAATCAAGAAGATGCCTCTATAAATGAACCGTCTACAAGCAGCAGCAAAAGACCTCATTTAGGTATATGAAAATTATTTTGTGTGCATTTTAATAATTATTGTTTAGAACACATGATAATGAATATTGCCTCTGTTATCCCACTCTGCCTCCATAGTCGCTCCAAGTTTCTGTATATGGTAATGGAAAATTGTCAATTTATTTTTAATAATGTTTTACTTGCTTAGATGTCATTGTTGTTGTAAATATTTTTCATCATTCCACACAATGTGTGCTCCCCTCCAATTATCTGTAAATTTGCACAAAAGTCCACCACTACAAGG
>CABFPE010000622.1:152128-186837 GCA_900660155.1 Hofstenia miamia | reverse complement strand
GGGGAAAAGAAATCAATCGCTGTTGGAGGGTTGCGAGTCAAGATGTAATTAGCAGCAGTAGAAGCACGATTGAAAAACGAGTGAAGGGTGCGATGTTTCTTTGTATGACGAATGGAGAAGGTGACAATATCATCAGAGCGAGTGCTGCAGGAATTAGAGAACTTAATGAAATCAAAAGGATCAAGATCCAATTTGCGAGTCAGTAGTCGATTGAACAGAAGGAGATCACAGGCATGGAAGTAGAGTGACAGCGGGAGAGTGGAGAATTTCAGCAGAGCGTCTTTAAAGTTCAAAGAGGAAATCCATTTGAAAGCGCGTTTCCGGAAAAGTTCCAGTGAGTGGAACAAAGCATGAGAAGGCCACCAACACAGAGACACATAGAGAAGAATGGCGCGAGAAATGGATTTGAACAAAGAGAGTTTCACAGCGGACAAGGTTTTAAAAGGAACATTACAGAAAAGCGCAAATAGCGAGGAATTAGCTTTGTGGAGACGCAAAGACACATGTCTAGTCCAATTTAAGTTTGCAGCAAGTTGAACTCAAAGATGAGTGTGATGAGGCGCAAAGTTCACAGGTAGAGGCAAATCAGAAGGGGGAGTCACAGAAAAGGAAATACCACATTTCTTGGTAGTGCTAAAATCAAGATGGTTGACAGAGGACCAAGTAGACAAGTGCTCAAGATCAGAAAAAATGTTCGAAGCAAAAGACCAACCAAAATCAAAAATTGCAGTGTCGTCGAGATACAACAGGCAAGATGAGTTGAGAACAGAATGAGGGAGGTCGTTAATGGCAACGAGGAAGAAAAGAACAGCAAACACTGAGCCTTGAGGGNCCTGCGAGGAGGGAAGCTGATTAGATTTTAACAGCGGAGAAATCCAAGATGTCTTCCAACAGGCGGGATAGCGCTTAGTGGAGCAAATGAAGGAGTAAAGATGCTTTAAATGGATAGAAAGCGTGGAGGAGGTTTCATGAATTACAAAGGAAGGAACACCGTCAGGATAACAAGTACCAGACAACTTGCAAGATTTAAGCATGAGAGAAATATCATGGGCACTGAAGACCATATCACAAAGTCGGATTAGCGGGGAGGCAGCAGGCGGACCAGGACACATGGAGACAGGTACATAGAAGTTAGAGGCAAAATACGCGTTGAACAGATCAGCTTTCTCCAGGTCAGAGTGAGCAGAAAGAAGGTTCCATCTAAAATTGGGGAGCTCAAGCTTGGAATGAAGAGAACGCAAGAAGAAATAAGAGTCTTGAAGAGAACTGGACGAGAAGCTGGACAGAAAAGAGACTTTGACAAGTTCCATAAAATTGCATATTGTAACGAGTTTGTTCCATAGATGATCAATTTTACTATACATATTAACCTGGTGCTTATTTACATACTTATTTAATCTATAAATTATTCATCGTCTGCACTTTTGCTTACAAATCTTTGAAATATTATATTGAGACACTAATTTAAATCTTTAACTAAGATCGAAGAAAATAGCTAAAAAGCACCCCAGACAGTTACGAATATGACAGAAATTGGCTTAATTAGAATCAACACAACAACATATATATATATATATATATATATATATATATTGTAAGATCAACAAAATATAACAATATATACATGAAATATTAGCAGGAAAAGGAACAAATAATTAATTTAAAGTGATAAGCAGTCTGTTGTGGAGTAGAATGTTGTGATTTGCAGAATGCTAAGTCTTGAATAGGTAATGTCTACAAATTTGGAAATTATATTGCTCTACCAAGGTTACTCTTAGCAGAATATCAAATATCAATGCTAAATACCTGGCTTAATGCAGCTAAAATATCAATTTCTAGTCCACATCATCATATCTTTCAAACAAGAACTTTATGATAGCGAAACTGTATTTTCTCATCAAATCTTCAAGTACAAGTGTAGATTTTATTAAACCAAAATGGACTTTTCTCACCCAGTTAGACAGCACTGGTTATTGTAATTTTAAATTTCCAATGTTTTCTTAATTCAAAATATTTTCTTATAAGTTTTAAAGTTAAGAATGAAAAAATATTTATTAAATTCAAGTGAGAATATTTCATTTATTCTTCAGCTGTCTCAAAGCTTTTCAAGCAAAATCATTATTATAGAGCTTTTTTGATTTGCTTGCTCTTGTATGTCGATGGCAAAATAAATATTCAGGAATATCTCGCCAAGGGATTTCACTTCATCTATGATCTTCCATTGTTCATTTTAGAAGCATTGTAAATAGCAGTAAGGCTCTAGCCAGCAACTTGATATGACTACTTCAGAGCAACTTTGATAAAATGTGTTAAAATTTCATTATGAAATAGGTAATGCCAACACATATTGTACAGTTAGAAAGAGTTCAAAGACAAGTAGTTAGGGTTATTTGTAGCATTCGAGGATGAAGAGAAAGCGTTTCTACCAAATAAAAAGACAAAAATTTACATTAAGAGATTACAGGAGAATACCTCATCTTTATACTGATGCAGGCTATTTTGAACAATGATGTGCATTCATATTTTGCTCAAAGCTCACGTCTTCGCGAGATCTGTGTTCAAGCAACTATGAAAATTAGGCAATTTTGATGGCTTTCACTTTCCAAAAAATGGGTCTAAGTGTTGCAAAAAAACCTAGAACTAGAATCCTAAAATATGAAATGATAGACTTCTGTTAAAAAACCTTTACTATTGATAAGTCTAAATCTGAAATTGCCACAAACTAATTTGTCAGAATATATAGTTCAATTGGACTCGTCCATTTAGCCAAAATTCAGACTCTCTATGGCATACTCAAAATACTATATTTGTCCTTCTTGGTAATTATTTTTAAAATCAGTTTAATCTCAACTTTGTGTTCTCAGGACAATGGGCTTAATAGAACTGCAAGATCCTGTTTAAAAAATATTGCTGTTTGTGCATTATTCAATACGTCCTGCATAAAAAACTGCAACAAATGAAATAGGTTCCAAAGTAAATCACCTGATTTCGGTGAGATAACCATATTTGATTGGACAATTGATGGGTGCCAATTTGCATTGTCAACAAATTGTATTATTCCATGTGCGCTACTTGGTTAATTTCAAAGACTGTTCACGTTTTTCAAAGATGATACTTTGTGCAATTTAAATGGAGGATTTTACAATTAACAAGGCGTTATCACAATTCCTGTTACATAAAATCAAAAGAGAAATTTGGAAATGCCAACACTTTTTAAGTCATTAGAATTTTTGCAAATCTAAAAAAATTTTTTTTTCATTTTCCCTAAAAATCCGAAAAGCTAATTAAGTCTTAGGAATTTTCAGTGATAGTTCATCCTGCAAATGCGAATTAAGAAAAATGGAGCAATTCAATTTCCTAAATTTTCTTCAATTAACTTGAATTTTTCTTGGAGGGTCAGTTAAAAGTAAAAAGAAAAATCAAATTCGTGAATATAATACTTTAAGTTGTAGCTTAAATAACAAACCATTACATTGGCATATTTGGGATAAAAAGTTTTTATTAATAATATACAGCAAAGCTTAGTTCTGTTAAAATAACATCGCAATAAAAAAGATTATGCAATGATCACACAAAAATTAATAAGCCATAATTCAATTTCAATAATTTAGTGAACATGTTATTTTATTTTATGAAGTTTAATCTCAAAATTTAAATACTTATTTTGCTCAAAGGAATTTTTAACATCTGAATTTAGGCACTCAAAGTGTAAGCAATGGCTGAAGGATCCATTTGTTCTAGCTTCCGTATTTGCCATACAGATTTATATTGTTGCAATGGTTTCTGTGATTATTATCCTTGCAGTAAGTTTATACTTTGTACACATTATTTCCATAAATTTGCAGTGAGCAATAAAATAGAAAGTACAAAATTAAATATCTGAGTGCCAATTTTTAACAAATTGAATTTAAACAGTTTTATCATGGTAAAATAATGATTTCTGTTCTTCTTTGCTTTTTCAATGGTAGAGCAATTGCAAAAAACTGAATTAAAAACTTTTGAAATAGAATTGAAAAAGTCAATTGGTGATGTTGTTGGTAAATAAGTAACATAGGAAAGGCAGGGTTGGTTACACAAAATGACGTCATCACGGATTCATGGATATTGATGAGGGGTTTGCAACACAAACTAGCGTAATTGCTGACTCATTTTTGCGACATTATGGGGCCAATTTTACAATGATTCACGTATCTGCTATAGAGACTCACTTATTTACAAGGGCCAATTTAGTTTACATGTTTTACACTGATTAATATGCTTGTTATAGTGATTCACTTATTTAGGTGGCAATTTTAGTTTGCATGCTTACTAATGTTTGCATACACAAATGTTAAACTACATTAGCTGACTAATTAGGGTTTACATCATATTTGTGATGAGTCATTGTTGACTAATAATTTTCCTTTCTGTAAAAAATTCCACATGTTTGTATTGTTTCTATGTACAAATTTAATTCGTTTTCAGGAATTTATACACTATATGCAAAAGACCAATTTCAATTTTCAAAATGAGTTGTTATTTCACTGTAAAAAATTGCATGAGTTTCTAGTGAATAACACAGCTATACAATCATTGTAATTTAATTCGTTTTCAGGAATTTATACACTATATGCAAAAGACCAATTTCAATTTTCAAAATGAGTTGTTATTTCACTGTAAAAAATTGCATGAGTTTCTAGTGAATAACACAGCTATACAATCATTGTAATTTAATTCGTTTTCAGGAATTTATACACTATATGCAAAAGACCAATTTCAATTTTCAAAATGAGTTGTTATTTCACTGTAAAAAATTGCATGAGTTTCTAGTGAATAACACAGCTATACAATCATTGTAATTTAATTCGTTTTCAGGAATTTATACACTATATGCAAAAGACCAATTTCAATTTTCAAAATGAGTTGTTATTTCACTGTAAAAAATTGCATGAGTTTCTAGTGAATAACACAGCTATACAATCATTGTAATTTAATTCGTTTTCAGGAATTTATACACTATATGCAAAAGACCAATTTCAATTTTCAAAATGAGTTGTTATTTCACTGTAAAAAATTGCATGAGTTTCTAGTGAATAACACAGCTATACAATCATTGTAATTTAATTCGTTTTCAGGAATTTATACACTATATGCAAAAGACCAATTTCAATTTTCAAAATGAGTTGTTATTTCACTGTAAAAAATTGCATGAGTTTCTAGTGAATAACACAGCTATACAATCATTGTAATTTAATTCGTTTTCAGGAATTTATACACTATATGCAAAAGACCAATTTCAATTTTCAAAATGAGTTGTTATTTCACTGTAAAAAATTGCATGAGTTTCTAGTGAATAACACAGCTATACAATCATTGTAATTTAATTCGTTTTCAGGAATTTATACACTATATGCAAAAGACCAATTTCAATTTTCAAAATGAGTTGTTATTTCACTGTAAAAAATTGCATGAGTTTCTAGTGAATAACACAGCTATACAATCATTGTAATTTAATTCGTTTTCAGGAATTTATACACTATATGCAAAAGACCAATTTCAATTTTCAAAATGAGTTGTTATTTCACTGTAAAAAATTGCATGAGTTTCTAGTGAATAACACAGCTATACAATCATTGTAATTTAATTCGTTTTCAGGAATTTATACACTATATGCAAAAGACCAATTTCAATTTTCAAAATGAGTTGTTATTTCACTGTAAAAAATTGCATGAGTTTCTAGTGAATAACACAGCTATACAATCATTGTAATTTAATTCGTTTTCAGGAATTTATACACTATATGCAAAAGACCAATTTCAATTTTCAAAATGAGTTGTTATTTCACTGTAAAAAATTGCATGAGTTTCTAGTGAATAACACAGCTATACAATCATTGTAATTTAATTCGTTTTCAGGAATTTATACACTATATGCAAAAGACCAATTTCAATTTTCAAAATGAGTTGTTATTTCACTGTAAAAAATTGCATGAGTTTCTAGTGAATAACACAGCTATACAATCATTGTAATTTAATTCGTTTTCAGGAATTTATACACTATATGCAAAAGACCAATTTCAATTTTCAAAATGAGTTGTTATTTCACTGTAAAAAATTGCATGAGTTTCTAGTGAATAACACAGCTATACAATCATTGTAATTTAATTCGTTTTCNCCTTTTTAGAAGCAATTACCAATTTGGTCTTTTCACGTGAACTGAGCTTCGATGGTGTGCATGTTTTAGATTTGTTTTTGAGCCCTTCACCTCTATTATGCTTAGAAATGATATTTTTAATGGCACATCTGCTGATTCTTAATTCTCTGGATATCTCGCGTTGAGATTTGCCTTGTTCATGGAACTCAACAGTCAAGGCTCTCTTAGTCAATGAAATAGTAGGCATTCTAAAGAGAAAATGAACCTAAACATTTTAACCACTCAATACATTGAAAGCTTACCGAAAATAATTGTCGATAAAGCAGAATTGTCAAGAATCAGCCAATTAAATAAGTGGTCTAAAATAGACGATCGACGTAATTTATATACAATGTGTCTGTTTGTTGTGTCCCCAAATAATTTTGAAACTCTGACACACACACAAACACAGTGAAGACTCCTACATAAAAACATATTTTTTAATTTCTTCAGATATATTGTTCCTAATCGTTTGAATGCTCAAAATAAATATATTTTTAGGTGGACTAAAATAGATGACCGACACTGTATATATATATATATTCTATACAGTTCTCTTATAATGATGGTACATTACACTAGCAAATTTGTCTATTAGTTCATCTTTTGCCATCAACTGCTAACATCACATTTCTTCTTTCATCTTGAATGCTCTGACTGGTTTGTGTAGTTGCAAAACAAACTAAGACACTGTGTATTAATAATAAATCAGAGCTGTCAGTGTTTTTTGTTACTCTCAAATTAAAAGCTGTCATAAAACATGGAACATAATAAATTCATTTTCCATCTATTTCATTGACATGGTAACCTCTCACTACTCAAATACATTCTATTTAAAATGACACTATTACCAAGTAAAATTTTATATGCCCATATAAATATTTTAATGCCTCCCAAAATTAATAGTGTGCATTGTAATTCAATGACTGTTTTCCCAATGCATGTTTTACTTCAAGACGTGATATTTGGAAAGCTTTTTTAATAGTGTGGAATACAATCACTCACTTATTTCTCTGCAATTACATAGAGAGAGAGAGAAACCTGCAATGTGGGATTATTGTTATGGATGAGACGTCAGCAAACTAAACAAATAATTGAAACACAATTCACAATAAAATGTGGCATCTAATAGAGAGCAATAATGAAAGGAAATCGATTATAGTGGAGACAATGCTTATTCTTTTTTTGCTAGTACAACCACAGGGACTAAATGCCTATTAATTTTTAACTCATTGGCAAAAATATTTTTACCTGGAAATTATTGAGACCAAGTCAGTAGTGATAGCAAACTTTGTGTAGTTGGCAAAACTAAATAGGGCCTAATCCAACAAAATATATATTAAATTTCTTTTACCATTTTTATTGTATGAGATTCATTAGCAGTAAGGAGGCATTTCTTATCAGTTGATGGTGGAAAACCTTTTTTGAACAATAGAGAATCTAAAATAAAAACATAAAACAAAATATATATTTATCATCATTTATACCATTTCATTGTCAAGTATTCAGCAATGTGGAAGCATTTTATTATATTTTGGTGAAGGACATTTTTGAACACAAGAGGGATCTAAATTACTCATAAACAATATACATTTAATTTCCTTTATACTGTTTATTATAGAGGAATTGTCAGCAATGTGAAATCATTTTTATCAATCAGCAATGAGTGACTTTTTGAGTGGTGGAATCTAGTAACTAGTAAACAAAAATATACATTTAATTTTCCTTATATCATTTTATTGTAGAGAATGCAAAAATAGACCAAACATTGATTGTGGAAGACATGGGAAACATTCAAAGGGAGACAGAGAAAGGGGAATAACAATATGTACAACATCATCAACTAAATGGAAAAAAACATTATTAGCTGTAAAACATAAATTTCCCATACCATATACATGTAAAACTTGAAGCAGAATACAAGGGCCATAGGAAGAAATGGGCAAATAATCATGTGCCAGAGTCTAAATAATAATTATTAAAATGCATACAATATAAATTTTGTATACTTAGGCTGAGAAGTTTTACAGATGTAGAGGCCATGTCACCATCAATCAGTGTAGGGTTGGAGGATAGAGAATTAATTTTTTTGATATCTAAACAAAAATTTTAACATTATTAAGACATATGTGTTTTATTACCTTTGTGTCCATATTTCCACATTGATTGAGTGCATGTGTGATCATATTTCCAGTCATTGGGCATTAAATAATGCCCTCTTCCAGCAGAATGGACTTGAACAGACCAAAGTTCATCATCTGCTTTATGGAACAAGTCACTCCTTGTGCACTGGCCTTCTTCAATGCTTCATGACTATGATTTGTGTACTTGATTGAATAGAGTTTTGGCTTAAGTGTCACCACCTGCGCTAGTACACCCCCACCTAATTCATCCTTAACTTTCAAGTATACTTTTTTATTTACACTGCTGTCCAATGGTAAGCTCTCAGGATAATTTGAAAAATCAAAGTAGTAGGAGAGGTGAGCTAGCCCAGTGTACAAATTTTCAGACTGCATTTTATATATTAACAAATCAGTTTCAGAATACAGCAGTGTAATTTGGTTCTTAAAAGCCAGGTGCAGTATTTCATAATGAAATTTAAACATTACTAGCTTGGACAAGTAGAGCACTGCCATTCCTTTATAGCTGGGATGACCCAACAAAATGTTTTTTTGTCCTAGCATAACCTGGACTAAATCCTTGCTAACAATATTATAGGATTTAAATTCTGTTTTCTTTATTAACTTTGGCTCAGATTCGAAGTCATGTGTAAACTTTATAATTTTCGAAAAACTGCAGTGAATATTAACTTGTAGAATGCTTTTTCAAAGTCATTACTTGCAGCCTTGCACTTGTCAGTGCTTAAATTGATGTACAGCTTTAAAAATGGGGCCTCTTTAAATTCTAGGGCTTTATGGAATTTTGTAATAATCAAGCCCAGTTTAAAATAAAATTTCATTACCTCATAATGTACAATGTAGCTCTCTTTTTTATAAAATGTTTGCACCAGTTTTAGTATAGGCTCCAACTTTACTTTCAACCTGTTTTTTGTATTGAGCTGGCATGGTGACAGGTGTTCATCCTCAATAGCCATTTTATGCAGAGCTAGTGGAAAATCAAAATATTCATTGTGTAAATATTCCAGATATTCCAGGTCTACTTCCACCAAATAACCAATGTCTGATTATTGAATGGTAGACAATATTTTATCAAGACTGTGCAAAGACCATGCCAGACTGCCTATAGGCAAGCTTAAACACATTTTACCAGTATATAATGCATTTGTGTCTCCTTAAAACCCATACATGGTCTCCTTTTCCAGATCATGCCCCTCCACCATGGGGTTGTTGACTTTGAAATATCTATTGGAATAAATGCCACACATGCCTCCATGTATTCCACTCTTTAAAAAATTTAATTCTGACTTATGTATGAGATTGAGTTCGATTCCCATATACTTTACATTGCATGCCAGCTAAAGTTGGATAATGTGAAAAAGTGGGTAGGGTTGAGTTTATATGTCTTCATTCTCTTATGACATCTAGTATTAAGAGTGTGTCAGCATGGAGATAATTATCATGAAAACAGTGGCAGCTCATGCATGCAAAAGTTAGGCAAGCAAATATTTTTTAAGTAGCTAAAATAGTGTAAGTAATCAACCAGGAAAAATTTATTTATATATGAAATACCCTAGGAGCAGAAATTTATCTGTAATATTATTACAGAAATAAGATTAGTCCTGCAGTTCTTTTAATACATCATTTTCTAGAAAAAAATTCTAATGATTTCTGAAGTTTTTTCTTCTCTAATTGGTTATTCTTGTATTTGTTTAAATGTTTTTAAACAGAAAATAATCATTCTGCAAGATGGTGATCAAAATCCAATAGTTTGAATTAATACAAATATTTACAACTTTTCAATAATGCAGTCAATATATTGTGCATTTCAAAATATTGAATACGAATTTTGTCAATTTTTTACAATTGAAGGCATGTTGATGAGAGAAAACTTGAGTTAACTTACAAAGTTTTCAAGATTAAGAAAACTTAGAGTAGAAATTTAGAACAGAAAATGGCAGCTGATGGAAATCACATTTAAACTGCTCAAAGTTTTTTTTAAAATTTATTTACATATATATCAACTTAAAATATCCACCACATATTTGATTTTTCAAATGAATTAGTAGCACATTTGTAGAAAAAATTCGTCTTTGATTCACAATTGTTACAAATTTTCTAAATTCTGTAAATAATATTGTACAAGGAATCCATGAGGTAAAAACTGCGCAAAAACTATATACCAGGTAGGAACCTTGCTCAAATATATTTCTGTTTCTTGCACTGTTTGAGTGTAAAAATGTTTCTGATTGATTTAAATAATAAATATCATGTTTACTTTTGGGTAATGTAAACTATTTCATTGGTTTATTAGGCGATGGCTCAACTATGTGATTGGTCACACATGATCTCTCACATTTCAATAAAATCACACGTCTAACCATAACCACTGAGATAATTAGTGATGTGACATGTTCGTAATTTTTCAATGTGAAGCAATGAGCAGACTGCTTGCTTTGCCAGCTAAATCTTCACATGATGAGTTGAAGAAAATGGTTATTAATTTTATCATTTGAGTGAACATAAGTACAGTATTAAGGCGTTTGCTTGCTGTGGTGCAATCATTCAATTAATTTTAAAGCAAATTGTAATGAATTATTTCCTAATTCAATTCATTTATTAATTGATTCTTGAATGTTGTTTTAAAGCTAAACTACATTTTTATGGATATAAATTCATGCAATTAAGAATGAAATTCATTTATTAAAAAATTATTAGGCAAGCACTGCTTGCCTTGCTTATATGCATGAACCACCTATGCATGAAAATCTTTATATGTTTGGCACCCATCCAAAACCCAAGTCTTTTCACTTGAAATCCAAACCCTCCTGTATTATTAGGCTTTTACTAGTCAATCCATTCCACCAATACTCCAAATCTGGTAGCCCCATTTCATTAAATTTTTCAAAGCTTTTAAAATCATCAAAGGTAAATACACCCTTTCCTGCAATAAATGTTTCTGCTTTCTGTTTACCCATTCCATTATTTATAAATGTATATTTTTCAGTCCCAATATTTTTAGTGAAGTTTGAAAGACTATTAGATATAAATCAGTAGCTGTCTAAAAATCTGAGCTCTTCATAGATTGGTTTAGAAACTCTATTCTTATCATTATACCCATCTACAGACCTCATTAAACTTAAAGAAAGAAACACCTATGAAGTGCATGGTACACATGATACTATCTCCCCATCTTTCATACACAGAGTTTTTAACAACAAATGCATGTTGTATTGGCTCCCATTATGCATAAAAATTGGTGTGAATTAAGGACTTCAATTTAAAATGTTTCAATCATTATGTGCCATGCCTCTAATTTTTCTGCTAAAATGGCAATGGTGTCTGTATTTTCAATTGTGTTCTTACAAAATACACAATGCATTGCTGTTCACTGCTCTAGAGAAATAATTAAATCTCAGTGTTATTGATTCAATTCAAATCAATTTTTCACTATCTTTTGTAGATGGTCTCATGCCTCTTCCATGCAATTTCTTGAAATTACTCTGGAAGATAGCTATCTCTTCTCAGTACTAATTGCTATGAACACACCTGATGGGATTTGTTCAACTTCACATACTGTATAGCTTGCTGATTGATTTGGCTCCTGAGTGTGTACTTTTCTGGAAATTGCTTCAATATCCAAACTATCTACAATTGGCACAAAATTTTGCACAGAGTATGCCTTGAATTTAATTTAGTTTGAGAGATGAGGAAATGTGATGGTCAGTTCTGTGACTCCATTGCATTTATTTTCATGTTTGCTCAAATTCTCATGAGTCTTGAATCCAGACAAAAGAAATCATGCTCTCTATTTTTAAAAAAAATTGCAAACACATCTTGAGATTTGTGATGGAAAGGTAATGGCTTTTATCATCTTCTTCTATCAACATTAGATTAACACATTGTTGGTATGAATGCAATAATATATATGCTGGTGTAAGGCATCAATTGTTTTTGAATATACATTACCATTCATGGAATTCCCCAATTCAAAAATGCAAATGCCATTAACTGATAGAGGGAATGTTAACCTGGTATAATTTAATGATGGCAGAAATTTTTTCAATCCAGTTATCTGGTATCAAGCTTTAATTTCTGGTTAGAGACATGCTAGCATACTGTATACAAAATAAAAATTTGATTGACTGGTTTTTGGGTTTATAAGAAACTTATTTCTTTAGAGATAATCTGGAAGTAGAATGTAAGACCCACCTCTGGTTGGTTGATATTTTGAAACTCCATTGATTGCTTTTAAAATGAAGCCACTTCTGTTATTGGCATACACACAAATGAAGTTTGCAATCTCATCATCTATCAAAATTGCTATCACTTAAGACTGATCTAAACACAGAGACAGGAGAAATTATGGGGTAAAGTATTGCTAGTAGTAATGGCCAAGTCTACCCTATCCTGCAAAAATGATTCTGATTGGTCGAGAGGTCATGATGTCACATGTCACGTGACAGGCAGTGAATATAGAGGGAGGGTTTGTAATGACATCTAGTGGACAGAGCTATTACTAAATGATTGATAATTCCAATGTAATTATGGACTCATTTTTGTGACATTTTAAAACCTAATTTATAAACACATGTTTTCTATAGTAACTAATAATGTTACATAATTTGGTTGCTTTGCCACATGTTATTCACATGGCTTACACTTACATGTTTTATAGTAACACACTGCAAAAATTTTCCATGTGTTTCAATTGCTTAACCACTTCTATGTAGAATGTTTAATTCATTTTTTGGTATTATATTACATGCAAAGGGTTACACATCATTTTTTCAAATACACTGCTATTTTCCATTGTAGAAAATTCCATGTGTTTCAATTGCTTAACCACTTCTATGTACAATATTTAATTCATTTTTGGCATTACATTACATGCAAAGGCTACACATTGTTTTTTAATTATGTTGCCATTTTTCCATTGTAAAATTCCATTTTTTTGATAATATTCAAGTCAGAAAAACAAGAAATATTTTGTTACATGTGTAATACACAATAAAAACAAGCTGCACCTTTGGAAAAAGTAAACATGGTTTAATGCATAAACATGTAAATTTGTTTCCAAAAAATATACACATACTGCTTAGGAATTTCATGTGAAACAAAATGTATTGTATATGAGCAGTTTTTGTGCAGACCAAGTTGTTGTGCAGAGCTTAACCACATCTAGGAAAATTTCAAAGAAGTATCACCATTTATTTTTCATAGTTGACATGGGAAATCACAACATCCAAACTTGTTATCCAGATTATTCAGTACATTGTAAGGTGATATATCCATAATATTAATGCATTAATTCACACCTCCAAAAGTACTGTGCTTTCAAGTTGAATTAGTCTTTCTAAACACATAAAATGTTTGTAAATACTTATTATTCAGACACAAAAAATCCAAGTGCATAGTAATTAGAAGACAAGCTGCTAAAAATTTTGAGAAACAAATGTCATTTAAGTATGCTGATGTTTCCATAATAGTACTGCATTAATTCACCCATCCAAAATTACTTGTGCACCCAAAACACTGTTTCATTTCCACGCAACAAATTAAAAGACTCAATAAAAGTATTAATTTATTCATTTGTAAGGTTTCCTTCTGTAAAGCCAATGTTATTAATATTGCATTTGTACTAACTTGAATGCATTTATATATGATGAGGGAGACAGTCAAAATTTTCATTTGATTGATGTAGTGTAATAATGTATATTTTGTCATACAACAAATGAATAGTTGTATGACAAAATATACAAAATAAAGTGTATCGCTAACTGACATAACTCATTTTTTATACAATTAAAAGAATCTTGCACACAAATGACATGTCTTAGTTTCCATGGAGAGTTTAATATAGTAAATGTTGTAAGCATTTCATGCAACTCANATTACATTACATGCAAAGGCTACACATTGTTTTTTAATTATGTTGCCATTTTTCCATTGTAAAATTCCATTTTTTTGATAATATTCAAGTCAGAAAAACAAGAAATATTTTGTTACATGTGTAATACACAATAAAAACAAGCTGCACCTTTGGAAAAAGTAAACATGGTTTAATGCATAAACATGTAAATTTGTTTCCAAAAAATATACACATACTGCTTAGGAATTTCATGTGAAACAAAATGTATTGTATATGAGCAGTTTTTGTGCAGACCAAGTTGTTGTGCAGAGCTTAACCACATCTAGGAAAATTTCAAAGAAGTATCACCATTTATTTTTCATAGTTGACATGGGAAATCACAACATCCAAACTTGTTATCCAGATTATTCAGTACATTGTAAGGTGATATATCCATAATATTAATGCATTAATTCACACCTCCAAAAGTACTGTGCTTTCAAGTTGAATTAGTCTTTCTAAACACATAAAATGTTTGTAAATACTTATTATTCAGACACAAAAAATCCAAGTGCATAGTAATTAGAAGACAAGCTGCTAAAAATTTTGAGAAACAAATGTCATTTAAGTATGCTGATGTTTCCATAATAGTACTGCATTAATTCACCCATCCAAAATTACTTGTGCACCCAAAACACTGTTTCATTTCCACGCAACAAATTAAAAGACTCAATAAAAGTATTAATTTATTCATTTGTAAGGTTTCCTTCTGTAAAGCCAATGTTATTAATATTGCATTTGTACTAACTTGAATGCATTTATATATGATGAGGGAGACAGTCAAAATTTTCATTTGATTGATGTAGTGTAATAATGTATATTTTGTCATACAACAAATGAATAGTTGTATGACAAAATATACAAAATAAAGTGTATCGCTAACTGACATAACTCATTTTTTATACAATTAAAAGAATCTTGCACACAAATGACATGTCTTAGTTTCCATGGAGAGTTTAATATAGTAAATGTTGTAAGCATTTCATGCAACTCAAAAAACACGTTAGATTTCAAACAAGGCATTTTGATTGATAAACAACCAACTGCATGTTACATGTTTATCAACTTTTTGCACGTTTTTCACCTTATTTTGTTTATGACTTTGCATTTCTACATACATTACAGGGGTTTTCTACCTTTGTCACTTTAATACGTAAATATGACACTCATTATTCTAAAGGAATCTCTCACAAAAAAATTTTTGTTTAAATTGCAGGAGCAACTTCAACAAAAAGCATTCATCACATTTGTTAAGATTGATTGACAGCTGGTAATTGATGAGTCATAGCCTGTTGTTAATTCATGAATAATAAGGGGCATGGTTACAGGGTGCAGTTAATTGTGCATCACATAATCAATCTATGAATAATTTCAGAATTTACATGTATATGTGTTGGAGAATTTGTTATATATGGTACCACTCTTAGTGAATAATTTTACTGACATTATATCTCTCTATTAATATGGGATTGTATTGAATCCAGTCAAGTCTATGACATATCATGATATTTGGGGGATATTTTACACATGTATACATATAGTTTACATAAACATTTTATGGAGAGTTTAATTGTAGAGGTTGTCTACTTATTTATTGTGGTAAGTCGTTTTTATGCTTTGAAAGGTGAAATTCTCTTTGTATGTTGGAGATTTCAATGCTTTATAACACATACCAGGGCTTTGTATTGTATTAGTCATCCATCACTTATAATGAAAATGAGATATATGCTATTATTAAACACAGAACATCTTGAGTGGTTAAATCAATTACAATTGTGGATAAGATATATTCAAACCTTTACATAAAATGATTGTTAATTTGAGCAAAATGATGATAAGCAAAAAGAATTTATCCAGTTGGTATATTATAACATAGGCTTAAAACTACTGAATTTAAGAAGCAATATAAAAAATATTCTCATGAACAATGTATGTGGAGATTTGTTAACTTTTTACAATGCATGATAATTTATAAGGGAAGACGCAAAAATTCCCAAGTAAACAAAAACACTGTTCAGTTTTTACAGGGATTGTGTGGTAATTTATTTGTCAGCATAATTCTTGTTATATTTCAATAATGAATATAATACTAATGTTGTATAAACATTTTCAATATTGGTGAAATAAAGTGTATCACTAACTGACATAACTCATTTTTTATACAATTAAAAGAGACTTGCACACAAATGACATGTTTTAGTTTCCATGGAGATTATAATTGTGAAACAACACGCCTTAAAAGAAAATAAAGCATTAAGTTAATTTACAACAACAAAATTCAAGAAAATATATTTATGGGGGTTTTTATCTTTGTTACAATGAATGTAATGTAGTGCAATTCTAAAATGAACAGACTGGGTTTTAACCAATAATCTCTCAGTAAACTGAGTGTCTTATCATTACACCACTGTTCACTTAATTCAATGCCTTTAAACCTTATTTGATATAACAATTGGTTGTTACTAAAATTCCATCTTGTGTACATGCATAACACATAGTGTGAATATTAGCATAGCATAGTTAATCAAAAAGTTAATACATTAGCCCTGGTATATTATTTGATTAGCTTAGATGTTGACAATCTCAAATAAATGAGTGATAATTTTAAATCTAATCACTCTTTTGCCTAACAACAATGGTGAGAAAAGCTGCAAATATTAAACAGGATAAAAAATCTATGAGGTTATCTAAAGCTGTAGCATATTTGCAATTACCAAAGGCAATAGTAAAAAACAGCAAAAGACCAATATCTGAAGTGAAAGGTATGTCAAAGACTGAAGAGAAGTTAGCATGCCCTGTACTAGTTGGTGAACTCAATGGGGTATCTGAAGAACCTCAGCTAAAATACATATCTCCCTATGACCTGAAAATTGGTGAGCAGTTTCCAATTCACAATGTGCATCAAACTCACACAAAGTATGGGCCAGCAGTAAAAATTATTTTACAAAGTGGAAATTGTTTTTCCTTCCTAAACACTATGCACAAAGAGCTGGAGCAAAATTCAAAATGTTAATTGGACTTAATTTCTTTGATCAACAGTAACCAGTAATTAACAAATAAATAGCACATTGAGCTTCATTTTTTCACAAATCAATGATATAAAATACATATTAGCAATACTGTGGTCAGCCACTAGTGAATGTACAAAATTGTGAAAAAATTTCATTAATATTTACTTGGATAAATATAGAAAGGAAAAAATTAATGAAATACTCAGTAAAACTTAAAAACTGTCTTGACATTTGATAGCTATTCTCGAACAATTCTTAAATGATTTGAAATGAATGATCAACTGTTTTCTCACTCAAACCTCAAACTCCTCTCAAGATTGAGGTCATCAACAATCAATATTTTAGTTTGAAGGTTTGAAATCAAGATAAAATCAATTGATCATTTTCATTTGAGTATTTTCTAATTATGAATATGACCAATAACATCCTTGTTATTCAATCACATTGCTTTGTTATGCTACTTCACTCATTACTGGTATGATATATCTACTTCAATTTTATTAACTTTTGTAATTCCTACAAATTCAAATTCAAGCATGTCTGGGTAAGGCAGCAATGATGAACCAAAAATTAAAAAACGATTATCAACTATATTCTGTGAAGATCTTTAATACTGTGACATTATGTAAGCAAATTTATATATATATATATATATATATATATATATATATATAAATTCAAAGCGATTTAAAGGATACCAAAAATTTGCTTCTGACACCACATCATTAAATTTCAATAAGAAAAGAATAGCAATTACAAGCACTCTATGAAGCAAAGCACGGCAGAATCAGAATCTGTAAAAATTTGTATCATGTCTCCTAAATATTGTTTAGCGTCATTGAAAAAAAGTTAATTAAATTGAAGTAGATATCTATCACTCAAGTAATGAGTGAAGTGGCGTCTCAAAATAAAACGATATCAACAATGTTAATACCTTATATGCTACACAACATTTTAACAACCATTTTGTATTACCTTAGTATTTTATATTCTACATTATATTCTACATTTCTATTCTTTTAAAAGAAATGACAGTTCAATTTCTTTTGCATATATATAGCAAACTGCTTTGCAACCTATAAGGAAAACATGAATGATTCAGCAAATTTCTCCATTATACTTAATTTGATCACTAGTTAGGGTTTCATATGAATTTTGAGACCAACCTGTTCTCAACTATGTAAATTTATTAGTTAGAATCAGAGGCGTAGCCAGCCCATGGAATTTAGGGGGGGGGCAAGAAAAATTATATAGGAATTTTATTGCAATGCTCTAATAAGCTACTTACTATTATTTCTGAGGAGGGGTGATCTGGTTTCACTCTAAGGGAGGGCATAGCCCCCAGGCTCCGTTGTAGCTACGCCACTGGTTAGAGTTTATGGTAAGAGTTTTCTTTAGCAATATGTCTTAAATTTTCTTTATACTTTATATTTGACATTAGTAAATACCTTTATAATAGAGGTTTTCAGGCCTGCCGTTGTGTGAGTTTTTTCATATAACAATCAACACAACACAACACGAAAAGGCTGTTGTGTCACACAACATTCGCAACCCAACATTTCGCAATACTTACAATTTGTGCATTAATATTGAATATTTATACCTGCATAATATAAATTTTATGTAAGAGAACTTGCATGATTTGTATTCTTAATATAGCAATTTAAAAAAGATTCAAGAGCCACCAAATCATTTTAGGTAGAAGAATATAACTGTTTTTTGTATTTAAACTTCTAGAATACAAACAAACAAAATTCTTATGTCAACTAAGACAGCTTTTCTTGTAAAAATGTTCAGTATCAAAACAAAGACGTACTCTGAACATTGGATAAAACTCACAGTGACACTGGTGAGAAGACTAATCTCAGAGCTGTAAGTGGCCTGCGTTTTCAGGTCCAACCCTTTCATACCCACACTAGCTAGCCCCAGAAGTTTGGCAAATTAAGTCATTAAGAGTTCAATATCACTTTTTTATGTTATATATGTGCCTAAGATTGTCTGAAAATATAACTCCATACTACACACATTTCATCTAAGCTAAATTTGCTTAAATCCAAATCNTCAGTAAAACTTAAAAACTGTCTTGACATTTGATAGCTATTCTCGAACAATTCTTAAATGATTTGAAATGAATGATCAACTGTTTTCTCACTCAAACCTCAAACTCCTCTCAAGATTGAGGTCATCAACAATCAATATTTTAGTTTGAAGGTTTGAAATCAAGATAAAATCAATTGATCATTTTCATTTGAGTATTTTCTAATTATGAATATGACCAATAACATCCTTGTTATTCAATCACATTGCTTTGTTATGCTACTTCACTCATTACTGGTATGATATATCTACTTCAATTTTATTAACTTTTGTAATTCCTACAAATTCAAGTTCAAGCATGTCTGGGTAAGGCAGCAATGATGAACCAAAAATTAAAAAACGATTATCAACTATATTCTGTGAAGATCTTTAATACTGTGACATTATGTAAGCAAATTTATATATATATATATATATATATATATATATATATATAAATTCAAAGCGATTTAAAGGATACCAAAAATTTGCTTCTGACACCACATCATTAAATTTCAATAAGAAAAGAATAGCAATTACAAGCACTCTATGAAGCAAAGCACGGCAGAATCAGAATCTGTAAAAATTTGTATCATGTCTCCTAAATATTGTTTAGCGTCATTGAAAAAAAGTTAATTAAATTGAAGTAGATATCTATCACTCAAGTAATGAGTGAAGTGGCGTCTCAAAATAAAACGATATCAACAATGTTAATACCTTATATGCTACACAACATTTTAACAACCATTTTGTATTACCTTAGTATTTTATATTCTACATTATATTCTACATTTCTATTCTTTTAAAAGAAATGACAGTTCAATTTCTTTTGCATATATATAGCAAACTGCTTTGCAACCTATAAGGAAAACATGAATGATTCAGCAAATTTCTCCATTATACTTAATTTGATCACTAGTTAGGGTTTCATATGAATTTTGAGACCAACCTGTTCTCAACTATGTAAATTTATTAGTTAGAATCAGAGGCGTAGCCAGCCCATGGAATTTAGGGGGGGCAAGAAAAATTATATAGGAATTTTATTGCAATGCTCTAATAAGCTACTTACTATTAATTCTGAGGAGGGGTGATCTGGTTTCACTCTAAGGGAGGGCATAGCCCCCAGGCTCCTCTGTAGCTACGCCACTGGTTAGAGTGTATGGTAAGAGTTTTCTTTAGCAATGTGTCTTAAATTTTCTTTATACTTTATATTTGACATTAGTAAATACCTTTATAATAGAGGTTTTCAGGCCTGCCGTTGTGTGAGTTTTTTCATATAACAATCAACACAACACAACACGAAAAGGCTGTTGTGTCACACAACATTCGCAACCCAACATTTCGCAATACTTACAATTTGTGCATTAATATTGAATATTTATACCTGCATAATATAAATTTTATGTAAGAGAACTTGCATGATTTGTATTCTTAATATAGCAATTTAAAAAAGATTCAAGAGCCACCAAATCATTTTAGGTAGAAGAATATAACTGTTTTTTGTATTTAAACTTCTAGAATACAAACAAACAAAATTCTTATGTCAACTAAGACAGCTTTTCTTGTAAAAATGTTCAGTATCAAAACAAAGACGTACTCTGAACATTGGATAAAACTCACAGTGACACTGGTGAGAAGACTAATCTCAGAGCTGTAAGTGGCCTGCGTTTTCAGGTCCAACCCTTTCATACCCACACTAGCTAGCCCCAGAAGTTTGGCAAATTAAGTCATTAAGAGTTCAATATCACTTTTTTATGTTATATATGTGCCTAAGATTGTCTGAAAATATAACTCCATACTACACACATTTCATCTAAGCTAAATTTGCTTAAATCCAAATCTGCCAAATCAAGTAAAAATACAATTCAGTAAAAATCCGTGCCCAACTGATGAGTACCCAGCACATTTGTAACTGAGCTGTGATTTCAAGCCCCAGCCCAGCCCGTTGTAATTGGTAATATTCAGGACTAGGCCTTCATATCCAAAACCATTATGCGATTTTTGTAAATAAAAAAATTAAGCATATAATTCAAAATACTAAAATCAAAGCAGTTTGCATCAACTGACTTTTTTAACAATAAAGTTAACTCGTGATGGCATCAAAAGCGATGGCCTTCAAATATCCACAGCTGGAAAAGGATTTTAATGGACATTTTAAAATTGTTAATAGTGGTATTGTAGAATTAATAATAAATATGTTTATTGTACCTCATATAAAAATGTTACGAACTTATGCAGCATCCCCTCGCAGAAAATGAAAACAATACACAGTGTATTGTCTAAGTAATTAAAATTTTACTCTGGGACACCTAAGTATAAATGAAATTGATTGTTATTACTAAGACAATTTCTGAATAAATTGTAATTATTGTCGCCGTTGGCTTATTTCTTGATGTATAACTATCAGACTTGTCAAAGAGCCGTAATTTCTAAGCTCAGCTCGTATAAATTTTGAGTAAATTCAGTTCGGTTCGGCTCAGCTCGCACATAAAATTTTTCAATGAGGCTCGTTTCAGCTTGATATATTTTTTAAAAATATTGTGGTCTCAGAATTTTTTCCATTACCCTTCTTATTATTTAATAAACATTTCTATAATCTGATTATAAGTAAGGAATATTGAATGAAAAATAAAAAAATCTGCATAATCAAATTAACAAGCAGAGCAGCACTATAGATTTGGTGTGCTTGAAAAACGGCTCTTTGTATATCCAATACTCTGCTCAAGCTTGGCTCGGCTCGGCTTGCCTTGGCTCGTTGGCAAGTCTGATAATTATACAATTGAATACAATAGTTGATATAATTTTCTAATGCAAGATAATGTATATTCACAAAAAAATTTTTGAACAATTCTAGGCTCACTGTTCAGAAATTTCCTACCCTGGCCTGCTTCATTTTTAATTTTACGGACCAAGACCAGCCCTTTCAAAACCTGACCCGGTTACCACTTTCATACCCAGCAGCTTCCATATCTCTGCTAATCCGTATTAATAAGCATATGTTAATCCTTGACATTCTCTATCGTGATCGTTTTCAGATTTTAGATATTTTTACTAGTTAACGAATCATATAGTTTTTTTTATTTGCATATGTATAAAACTGAAACTTAATAAAATTATATACAAATTCACTTTTGAATATCTCTTGCAAATTTCTTTATGCGCTCCTACTAAAACTTTTTGCGTTTTTTTAGTTTCTTCCAAGTTCTTCCAATAATACGAATGTTTGTACGTTCTCCCTATTACATCAAATTAAGCACTGCAAGACCTCCTTGTATGTCCATTCATGCTAATACCTAGTTAAATATTGTATAAAAAATAAATTAAAGTTTTAAAAAGTGCCTGGGTTAACTTGAGTACTATTTATAAAACAAATAGAACAGCTGAAACTAAGAATATTGCAAATTTGATATATTTGTGAATTATTTTAAAATTTTCTGTTCAAGTTCACACCTTGTCTAAATTTTTTGACCTGAATTATCCTATCGTTACCACATGGTAACGCTAACATAATTGGCCATACAGCATTAAGAAGTATTCAAATTGCAATCTATTGTATATTTTAGCAACATAATGTTACTGCTTCATTTTTCAATTTGTATTTTTGATTTAGAATTGCATTGCAGACAGCTTAAGTGTGGATAATGGAAAACAATTCTCCGAGGTAACATTATGATCATAAAATTTTGATGTAATAAACCAAATGCCATATATAATTTATTATTTATGAACTACTAGAGGTACACTTGCAATAAAATCACATTTCAAAGCAAATTATCAAATGTAAGTAGTTCCATGGCAGGCTTAGTAGTGTTACTATATGGTAGGATCAATAATAACAGAGAAACACAAATTTCTACTTTTTTATAAAAGTAGTTTACAAAAGTTCTTTTAATACTAGAACTATATTGTTATTCAATATTGAACAAGCTTTTATATTTTAAAAACAGTTGAAAACTATATATTTATATGTTTGAAGAAGATCAAGAAGATCGGCTGTAAAATCTATCACTGTTGAGCCACTATGCGGTTACCTAACCGATGAAGGTTTGTGCTGGGCAGAGTTGGAATTGGGCTGATTTTTAGGCCCAAGCCCGGCCCAGCCCAATGCAGCTTAGGCCCAAGCTCGGCCCAGCCCAAAATATTGTTCTTTTGCGCCACTGATAGTTTCTTCTGCATCATAGAGGCCCATAATCACTACACTATGAATTTGATTGTATATTTTGCCTAATATGTTGATTAATGTTCTCATCCGCTAAAGAGTCAACAATGCTAATTCAATTCTTTTGAGATTAAAATTGTATTGGTAAACCTTTTTATAATAAACACGTTATACAGGGGCGTAGGGCCTCGTGGTCAACCCCTCCTGTAAATGTTATCAATGAAGACAAAAATTTTCGTTTGTTTCAAATTTGTACATACGTGTAGATTAAGCTTAAAGCATTTAGAATTTTTTATACATTTTTGGTTTCTTAAAATAGTTAAATGCTTTCATCTCACAAAATAATAAAGTCTCAAAAACCTTTTTATAAATTAAAGTGCTTATATGTTAATCTCTTGCTTAGCCGTCTTTGGAATCATACAAAAATGTTGCCATGGATAGTATTGTAGCCTTAAATGTGATAAATGCTGGCGATGGTTGGCATAGCTATATCTAACAACAATTCATCAGCATGTTTAACCTCCAGATATTTTAATATTAACTGGGCAAGGCAAAAATTAAGTGCCAATTTCGCACTCTACTTGACATTTCTGAAATCGATTATTGTAATTATCTTTTACATGTAGGCAAACCTTAAGAAAAGAGAACCACAACAACATCATTTGTATTTTGCTACTCCGCCATGTTTGCGAGCAATTTCTTAGGTGAGAACCTGTGCGCTTTGGATACAAAGTCTGGTCACTCAACACAAGAGATGGCTATTATTAGGTTTTGAGATATATCAAGGCAAATCTGTGAAGCAAAATACCTTCTATGATGAAGCATATGGTAGATCTGCTTCACCAATGATGGCTTTAGTGGATGACTTGGAAAGTTACTGTAATAATAACTTTTCTATAACTTTGGATGATCTTTTTGCAAGTATGCCATTTATAGAAGACTTAGGTAAGAGATATTGGGGAGCAACTGGAACTTTGAAGGTAAATCGGATCTCACACGTAATTGGCCAAAAATATTAACATTGTGCGTTGGAAAGACAACAAGGTTGTCACTTTTGCCAATAATCACATACCTGTTAAGCCCATGAAAACAGCAAAACGATATGCACATGCAGAAAAAAACCACATTTCAGTAGAAAAGCCAAATACCATTGCACGATACAACAAATTTATTGGAGTAACTGATAGGCTGGATGCTAATACTGTTCTATAAAGGGTCTCAATCAAATCCAAGAAATGGTATTTGTCACTTTTCGCATGGCTTGTGGATATTTCTATAAATAGTGCTTATCGGCTGTATGTCATTCAGTCAAAATTGCCCACAACTTGTATTTCACATGGCATTGTTTAAACAATTCTTGAAGGAAATAAAATTCCTCCAACTAGTGGTTTGGTGACCTAAGAGATTGCGGCTTTCTGGTGATTCTCCTTTAAAACCTATAGCCTCCGGTTTGATCATATTGATCACTTTGTTTCCCAATATATTAATAGAATACGCGGTGTTGGTGAAGATTGTAAAAGTAGTATCCGAACAGGCTGTGAAAAGTGAATGTTGGACTATGCCTAAAATACTTTGCTGACTTTCACAGACCTTAAGGAAGAACTAATAAGACTTTTTCATAATGTACATTACATTTCTCTTGTTCTTATAACACATAAAATTCTGTTTTTATTAATTAAAAAGTTGAATATATATCCCAGCTGTAAATCCTAGTTTTGACATATTTTTAATTTTGGGCCGCAGGATTTATCTCCACACAACATGTTGTGTTGTGTACACAATAAACTTAAAATGCCACACAACACAACATGTTGTGTTGTGTGCAGATCACACAACGGCAAGCCTGTTAATTTTGAAGATTTCATTGAGATCATTTCGTCAAATTAACAAAAAATATTCCCTGCTAACATTAAAATTTATCCGTATAATACTTAAGTCCAGAAATTTAGTAGATTAGAATACTACATATAGTTTGGCGCATAAACAAAAGCATACATGAAATTGTTTTTATACATTTGATTGGTTATTAGCAATTTCAATTCAGTTCTCTATGATTACTAAGATTAATATTAATATATGAAGATTCAATGGAGGCCATAACAGCTAAATTAAAGAAAATATTTTTATAAAGCTAATATTGCGAAGTTCAATATTCTACCAATGGTTATTGGGTCGGCAATTTTTTTAACCCAAGCATCAGAACGTGTTTTATCTTCAAGCAGACTGACTATCAACGGCATGTGATCAAATCTTTCTATAAAAACAATTGAGGCCATTGAATTGCTATATTTTACAATAGTAATATAAAACCACTTCAAATTTGTTTTACTATCACAAAACTTTCAAAATGTTTTTAAAGACAACTGAAGGAGGGGCAGACACAGAATAGCACATAATGCAAAATCTCATAAAAACACAACATGCAATTATTAAAGCATAATTTGAAATTTGAAAAAAATTGTCCTGAGTCATGAAAAATTGCACAAATTCAATAAATTTAGATTTCAGTAGATGGCGGTGAAGGCCCTGCATAGTAATGAATTTATAAATTTGAAATTTCTATACTTTGTACCCTTCTTGTGCCAAATTTTGCACTTAGCATATTATTCTACATTGGGACCCTTCTAAAAATATTTTCTTTATCCGCCCCTGAAATGAAGTAATTCTTTCTAAAGTTGATGCACTACATGCTATCTTAAGTTGTATATTTTTTATTCTATTTTAGATTTTGGTGACACATGCATTTCAAATAATGACTGCGACTCAATATTTAACTGTTGTAACAATGAATGTGGAAGGTGTTCTAATGGCTATGACAATTCTACAGACATAGTTCCCACAATCATTGGATTAATAATTTGCTGTTTACCTTGTATTACGCTAGCAATAATTGTTTGCTATATTGCAGGATGTGAAAAGCGAAAAGACGGTGTGGTTCATCGCAACCCCCAAACAACAAATACAGTAATATCCGCGGTGCCTCCTCCTTATACGCCAGGTTACTTTGAGAACATTTTAAAGGATAACTAAATTGTTGCAAGAGGGCTTTATAGATACTGAAAGATTTTGTAAAATTTTATTTTTTGCATGACTTAAATTATAGATATTTTCTTAAAAGTGAGACTTTTTCAATTTTTTTCATAGTTACTATATTACATTTCATATCATATTTCAATTTTGAATTTGTTTTAATTCTAGCATATTATTGCAGGTCAGTATTTGAGAGTTTGTGCATAATAAATGTTTATGAAAATTTCATGTTTTCAGTAGACGTTACAGCTATGTAATCAGGTTTGCAGTTGTGTATTGTGTATGCACAACACAATATGTTGTGTTGGGTAGGAATTTTAGCTTTGTGTTGTGTACAAAACACAACATATTGTGTAGGACATAAAAATCCAGGTTCCAAAATTTACAATTTTACGTTTGGTTGAAAAAATCTTGTCATATATGTGTTTTTTAAAATTTATTAACAAATTGGTGAGCGCATTATTTGTATTTATTCCATGTAAATGAAGGAAGTAAAATCCCATGAGTTAATAATATTAATGGAAACTTACAACATCCTTAGAAAAAATAGCTGATATAAAATACTTTTCATTAATTTGTTAGGCAATTTAAAAATCTTAAGCATGAAGTCTGAATTTGACTATTAAGAATTTGCAAATGAGTATCTTTGCATTGCTTCTTGGTTTTGGCTATTGCATAATTATAAAATGCTGATCTTTTTGCTTCCCCCGCACTAACATTACTTTCATAGAACATCGAATGCTTGCATTGAAATCATATTTAGGTATAACCCTAACCTAACCCATCTATTTTCTTTGTCAGTAAGACCTAGAGTAATTTGACGTCCATTTCTACAAATTTTGTTTCTATGTAGAATTTGATGTTTCTAAATCGCATTTTCCTTGTCATTGACTATTCGCAAAGAGTATGACATCACGAATAGACATCAGATTCTAATTCCCTATCAACTAGGCTAATGAATCAATAGCGTCTTAATACAAGGCATGTTGATGCTCGATACCATGTTTGTTGTTGTCAACGATTTTTTAGTTTGAGGTCTTTTAGTGATATATCTGGAAGTTTACCGGTTTTTGATTGCAAATATGATCACGCTTTCGACAACGTTATTCAGGTTTTAGAAAGCCATAAAGTGAGACAATGGAGCTCTATAGAATTTTATCAGACATTTGTTGAGAATGGTGAAAGCACTCTGTCTCGAAGAAGTTTAGATATTAAAGCTAAGAAATATTTTGAGGATGATCTTCTGATCCTATCATCACCTTGCATTGCCAGCATCATTATGTTTTGTAGCCATTATGCTCAGACAGTACGGGTCATCAATGATGGTGAGATGATTACAAAAATGTACTTATTTCTGAGATTAGTAAACGAGTTAACTAGGAGATAAAAAATCTTCAGATCCAGTCAAATTTTTATAACATCCATATAGACAAAGCATTAGTCTATAAAACTGTCAGTGACTTTCTTTTGATCCTTTAGAAAAGCATTTCACCTAAATTAGACGAAAATGTTTCTGCCTTATTGATAGGTCCTGTCATGACAAGCATCGGATACAGTAGACCAACACATCTACAGATGGCACTCGCATTGTCCATGAAGTTAGGTGAGTCAAAGAATTTGATAAAAAACTCTTATGAACACTGAACTCTTATGGTGTTACTTGTATTTATGATGAATCCAGTCGATATAAGAAGTCTGTTGCAAGATCAGCAGTTTATTGCCGATCTTAACCTGGTATATTTGATGCTGAAAACAGCTTAGTTCAGGTAATTGTTAATAACTTTGATGCTGACCTCAGCACACAAAACGGCAAGATTTCCACCCATTGCCTTTGCTGTTCTTGTTACCTATCTAGAAAGTATTAGTGCTGACATGTTCTGACGAAATTTGATCAAATGCATCATTAAGAAAGAATTGCCTAAAACTATTGTCTATGATCAGTGGCGTCTCTAGCTCTCAAAATCTATTAGGGCAAAGAGGGGGCACAATTCTCAAGAATGGGGAGCATATTTTTTTCTCACACAGCACCAATATATATATATAAATATATATATATATATATATATATATATATATATATATATATACATATATATATTTATAAAGGGAAAATACACAATTCATGCGTGCCAGCAATTGTTTTTATTTAGAAATAAAAAATATCAATGTCTCCTATATGCCGTCCTTAGAGGTTAAAGAACTTTAGTATTACATGGATTGGCAGAGTCAGAGTATCCCCCTCGCCATTTAGATTCAATATATAGTTGACGAAAAACTTAAAAATATTTATATGTGAAAAGCTTTATAAAATAAATATAATTCAACATAAAATAGAAAAGAAGTCGGTTGTTTTCATGTATATTAACAAATTTGTTGATAATTGTATCAGCATCCATATAGCCTTCATCCTGCCTTTGTACACTGATAGTGTAAGCAAGTCTGAAAGCCGCTTGTCATTCATTGCATTTCGCATTAAATTTTATATTTGTTTCATTAACTTCAATCTTTCTTAACTAAAAAAAGTTTTTGCCCCAACTTTGCCTCATGGGTATCCACTTTTGAAAAATCTTGCCCTGTACCCGTCCGACCTGTCCCGCCCCACCCTGCCCTATGGGTCAACCCGCCCCACTTCCATCTCTGAGTCATACGACTGTTGTTGAAACAAAATTTCGTATTTAATGGCGGCAAATCTATAACGTTCAGTAAATAGACTTTAGTTAAGATTAGGTTAAACGAGTTAATTCTTCAAGATGAAATATGGAGGCCATTCAAAATTTAGGGGGGGGCGTGCCCCCCTTGGCCCACGCTTCGCGACGCCACTGGCTATGATGTTGATGTCACTAGATACAGCGTTAAGAAACAACTGCAAATGCCGATAAAGTTAGTCACAAGTATGTTGTCTCTGAAATTTTTGGCTCACTGAGCTGTCGCTAAAAAACAAATTGCGAGAAACTGAATTTTTATTTTTCAAGGAAATTTTGCTGAGAGAGAATTGTCTGGAATGCCATGGAAACAACAACACGCTATGTGGACTGTGATCTGTTGACGCACTCTTCGGGATAGGGAAAGCATAAATGAAGAAAATATTAGAATCGGGAATAAGTCTTTCAGCACTAGGCTATCCTTCATCGACTTTCGATATTGTATTAGAACAGGAAACTGTTTTAACGCCGATCAGCGTCCTGCACGATATCAGATTGGTGCCAGATAATGTGCTCAAACCGATCCATTGTGCATGCAAATCCTTACACATTGTTCTAAATTTTCATCATAATGTAGATCGAGCTAATGCATGTAGAATCATCAAAATAAAGATCTAGCAACCAAAACTGAGTGATACAATGACAAATTCAATATAAAATGGTATTTTTCAAGTAGTTATCTAAATATCGGATAAAATGTCGGTTATCTCAAAGTGCTCAGGGTGTCAGCTTTACAAACGTCGGATTATTATTTTGGGGTATATTTTCAACCATAATCAATCAAAAAAAAACTTTATCCGCTAAAATAAGGCTTAGCCTATGGCTGCCAGACTAAGCACAAACATTCACTACGTATTGAAGTACATCAATAAGTGTACCAATAGCCCAAAATTTCCGAATGTCTTAAGAGGCATTTACATGACGGTTTGAAAAAGTGACAAAAAGAGTTGTATTTTTAAAGTAAACAGCAGTTGTGAGTATTTAAAAATGGATACATCTTATTGTACTACTAATTTTTCAATAGGAAAAAAATTTTACTATTCTATTTTAAAACTGATTACGAAATACCATGCTAAAATACAACTGCTACATAAACTTAAATGAATACTTTCATATTTTAATTTAGCCAATGCTGAGCCACCGCCGCCACCGTATTCTGCTCAATATCATCACAGTGATAATGTGGGAAGTGATTCTAATCTAGGAGGAGAGACTAACTATTCTTATCAGACCCCTCCTTTGGAGTAGATCTGTAATATATATTCTTAAAATATTTTGTACTAAATTATACTAAAAATAAATTTACTTGGTCCAGTTTGGGAAAAATCGGTCCACTTCCAATTACTAACAACCTCAAAATATTAAAAAACTCTTTCCTTATTGAAGCATTTCAATTTTATTGATTATTTTAAAAATTGTGTTCAAATAAATGGAGGTAATTCGAAATAAAGAACTTTTCACACTTGAAGAATGTTTTTGTGGAAATTAGAATAATTGAAAGCTACAAAGGTGAAGAAAATTACTGTATGCACCGGGCAACACTGTGACCGGGCGGGCATCGGGTGCTCAAATAGCCGGGCATATGTTATACCCGCTTAAATAAAGTCTGTTATAATCACAAGATAATATGCTGTAATGCCGTAAATTTTTTCTGCTTTTAAAAGGAAATTTACTAATTTACCGCGAAATTTATGCTTTTATCGCAAAAATTTTTAAATTTTGTTGTACATTTGCTGTAATAAAATAACAGCAATGCAAAACACTAATCTCTATGCACTAAAAGACAAAATTATATAGTACTTTTGTGCATTTTGATTTAATTTCGGTGTATTTTACGTTTTCTCAATAGATGGCATTCTGACTGGGCCGCCAGTTCCTGCCCAGTGAATTCCAACGGGCGTGCGTTCACGGACATTGGAAGATTAACGGGCGCAGGGCGGGTACGGGCAGCGTTAAATCTAAAAATGTAAAATACTTGTGCAGTGTACGGAATCCTCAGTGGACTATAAGAACAAGTTGACACGAAGGTGCAATAATAAAAGTCAAAGCAATATATTTGCTAAAAAGTTACAATTAATCTACAAACTAATTATAAAATATATAATAATAATAAATTTGTGTGTGTATGTGATGAGCTCAGTGTAAAAAATCAGTAAATGTGTTTAGCATGTTTGTGTCTGTATTTTGTCGATGTAAAAGTGCACATTTTAATTTTTTTCTAAATTTTTTGTAATTTTTTCTACTCTAGTCTCATTATCTAAATCATTCCAAATATTAGAGACTGCTCGATGAAAACTAGGATATGAAATACTGCTACAAATAAACTTATGTGATCGAGGATGTACTTCTAAGTAATTATCAAGAAAAGAAATTGATTGTCGGCCATATTTATTCTTAAATAAAATTGATGCTGCATGGAATTTTACTTGATATACCGGGGATAATATATTATATTTTCGTCTTTATTCACTAACATGATCATGCTTACGTGCAAAATTTAATGTTTTTAATGACCGATTAAAAGTTTTTGATAATAAATAGCGGCTTTTTGTATTAAAATTAATAAATAAAAATGAACAATAATGTAGTTGCGATAAGCAAAATGCATGCAATAGCTGAATGTGATAATCGGGCCCAAAATTTCTGAGGTGGTAAAAGTATCTAACGCCAGAAGCCATTTTATGCAACTTTTTTAAGAGAAAAATATCGAATTTTGAATCTTTGTCAATATCAACACCTAAATATGTAACATGATCAATTTGTTTTATCGGAACACTGTTTACAATTAATTCAATTTTGTTAGTTATTTCCTTTACAGCATTTGGGGAAAATATGATGAATTGAGTTTTTTCAATATTAATTTTTAATTGATTGGATGTGAAATACCTAGAAAGATATTCAATATCACTTTGAAAATTTTTTGTGGCCCTAAATGCATCATTATCTGTATTTATGAGACACGTGTCATCAGTAAAATTGATAAGTTTCACTATGGTTTACATGTTTAATAATGTCATTTACATATATTGCAAATAGAACGGGCCCTAGTACTGTGCCTTGAGGTTCTCCTCGATCGGTTGTAATGTAATCAGATTTCATGTTATTCATTAATACACGCTGTTTTCTATTTTTTAAAAAACTCATAATTAATTTAATTGAATTTTGTTGAAATCCATAATTTTTAAGTTTAATTGATAAAATTTCAAAATTCATTGAATTAAAAGCTTTGCTTAAGTCTAGAAGGGCTATGCAACTGGATTTATTTTGAGATTTATTAGCGGATATTTTTTCAGTAATTGAAATAATTGCATCACTTGTACTATGTTTAGCGCGAAAACCATATTGTTTCGACGATAAAATATTCTCAGATGCAAGATATTGATTGATTTGAATGTGCAGTAACCTTTCAAATAGCTTACTAAAAGGATGCGTTATTGAAATTGGCCTATAATTTTTAGCAATAAGGGGATCTCCATTTTTTATCAAAGGTGTTATATATGACTTTTTCATTATCTCCGGAAATTCGTTTTCAACCATATATTGATTAAATGATAAATGGTCACCAAATACATGAAAAAAATTTTTAATTATAAAGTAGTAAGGTAAATGAGTCGAACCTGAAGATTTATTTACGTCTAAGTTTCGTACAATAGCTTGTAATTCTTTTAAAGTAGATAACCTAAATTGAAACGTAGATTTTCAATTTGATTACCTAAGTTCTGATAGAGAAGGTTTAGGAAAATTGAAGTAACCTAATTCTTTAAATGTCTGATATAAATGATTTAAAATCTTTCTTTATCGGTAAATTTTTTATTATCAATATAAATTTCTGAAATGTCACTATTTAGCCCATTCGATTTTCCAATAAAACGGTATAAAAATTTCCACTTTTGTTTAAGTTTTCAAAAAATCGACGTTGTTTTAATGATGTATTTTTTGTGCGTAGGTCTTTAATTAATTTCTTTGATCTTTTGTAATGAGTCCAATTTATCTCGGTCGGGTCGGATTTAGCTAGTTCAAAGGGTTTCTGCCTTGTGTTTATCGTGTTAAATTTAAATCGTCATGACTCGTTAATTACTCGGCGGGACTTCAGCGGTGTAACTTTGTTTAGTACTTGATTGATCTGTGCCGCAATGTAATTTAACATGTGGGAACCAGAATTTAGAGTAAAAATATAGTCGAATGGAATATTTTTAAGTAAATTTTACATGATTTCATCTGAATAGTTTTTGAAATCCCTAGCATAAATCGTTTTAAATTTAGATAACTTAGCAAGATTTGTACTAATAAAAATGCAGAGTGCATGACCACTGAAAGATTCGAGGATTAAAGGTTTATATATAGTTTCTGAATTGCATAAAAAATAATCAATTAATGTCGTTCTTCTAGTGGGAGTCTGAGTGTTGATAATTTTTAAGTTATAAATAGCACATAGTTCATTGAATGTATTTTTTTCATAAAATCTGAAATAATTTGTATTAAAGTCACCTAATATGCTTAGGAAATAGTTATTATTAGGAATATTTGAAATTTCATCGCATTTAAATTTTATATATTCTACAAGAAAATTCTTATTTGGATTATAAGTCACATTAATTAATTCATGTTCGGAGGAATTTGTAGGTGATTTAATTTCAATCCATAAAGATTCAAAAACAGAATGATGGGCTTCAAGATTTTTTTTCGTATTGGATTTAATTCTTTGGTACAATAATCATAAGAGCACCACCTCTACTATCCCCATTGTTAACAAAAACATCAAAGATTGTGGGGTTTGGATTGAACAAATTTGGATTAATTTCGTTGTTTAACTAAGTTTCTGTAATAGTAATAATTGAATTTAAACCAAATTGAGTTGCAATTTTAAGAAAGTGATTTATATTTGAATTCAGACTTCTAGCATTTAAATAAATATACTTAAAATTGTATTTATAATAATTAGATAAATTTTCAAGATTACATTCATCTAAGATTAGGTCAGGATTTAATTCTATATCTCCTGTTAGAATAATTAAAATATTATAAAAGCATACATGGATGAAATTAAGAAAATTTTTGCTAAATTTTAGTGATAATTCATAGTAGTATTGATATTGAAATTTGTGTGTGTATGCGTGGATGTCTCACGTGCATATAATATAATTTTACATTTCTAAGGAGTAATACAAATAAAATAGTGTTTTCCAAAAGTTTACCTTGTTCATTGGAATAGCTGACGGTGTAGGGTGGCGTGAAAAGCGGGTGTCGGCCATAGAGCACGGCGTGTATTGTTGGATGCTGCTTTGGCATACGAAATTTCGGGTTGACTGTAATGAACCGTAGTGATTCGGATGAGTTGACGGAGGGTGAAAGTAGTTTCTTAGATTGCGGATGACGACTGAGAGACCTTTGCGAGACAGGTGAATACCATTGTGAGCAAGAAGAGTGGAATTGATTGAGCGTGGAATGACACTAAGACGACTTTGAGAGAAACTTCTTATGATTTGATTAAATTATTGGATTGCAAAGTTCTTTGAGAGCTTATGATCAGCA
>CABFPE010000622.1:104275-131300 GCA_900660155.1 Hofstenia miamia | reverse complement strand
TTTTCTCAGCTTCTCAGCTTCTGCGGCTAATCTCTGCTTAAGCTCTTCTCTTGCAGTTTCTATAGTTTTCCCCTTACCTACCCTACACCTTTCCTGTACTACCTTACTTGTCCTGATCTTCCTTATTTGCTGCCGAATCTTTGCCACTTTATTCTCAATTTTCCTCTCCCATGCTGGTTTTCTGTCTCCCTTATCTTCATGTCGTCTTTTCTTTTTCATGTCTATGCCTACATTCTTCAGTACTTCCCATGCACCTGCATACACTAAGCTATTTACTTCTGTGACACTCCTAGCATCTATCCTCTCCAACACTTTGTTGATCTTTGCTATCTCTACTGCTAGCTTGCTTTTCTTAACTCCTCTTGGAACTGGCAACCTAGTTCTCTCACCTATTTCTTCCTTCAACATTTCCTTGATTGCTGCTTCAGTTTCTGCATCCCTAAACTATACCACCATCATTTTTTGTGAAACTTGGCGAGAGAAAAAGACATTAATACATAGATTGTTAATATTACTAAACTACTTTAAATTGCATTGGTGTTTGGTCAATATTTAGAATTTATTTATACTGCAACCTTTAGTAATTACAATTTCATATTATTCGAGCATAGAAATTGAGGTCTAGAAAGGGGGGTGTAATATCAATAATTTTTAGGTAGGGACTTTTTCAGCTATTTTTGCAAAAAAATGAAGCTTCTTCAAATTTCTTATAAGATAGAAAAGCCTGCATTTTTTAGTTAGAGACTTGTAGTGTTTTCGAGAAATGTGGGGAGACAACCCCCGTGGCCACATTCTTCAAAAAAAAAATGTATTAATTAGAATCTCCAATAAAATAGTATTGATTCTATTTACCAACTGTGCACAAATTTTTGTATACTGTGGAAGCAGTTCTTTCAACTGCCCTTATAATTTATTAAATATTGAAGTTTTGTGGATTGTAGATGTAATGCCTAACATTTTAATATGTTTAATATATTCTTAAGAACGTGTAAAATTATTTGAAAAAAAGTTGGAAATATTTGCCAAATCTTTGCAAGGATTGTTAAATTTTAGGGAAAACTGCAGTTATTTGAAAAATTGCCAAATATTTTGCAAATATTTGCCAAGCCCTTGGATCGCTTTGCAAGATGAAATGCAAAAATTTGGCACTAATTTAGAATTTTTACTAAGGTTGCAAATATTAACCTTCGTTTTGCTTCCTCATGGGGGATTCCAGTCCCATAGTCCCCCACTTGTAGAACTGCTCAATAACTAAAGCGAAGAGATCCGATTCACTGACTAAGACAAACCCATTAAATCTAAAGGAAAGAATGAGGGCAGACAAATATGAAGAATATGATCCACTAACAATAGCATCAGATATAGACTTAACTTTGTTGTCAAAGTATTCATTAAATTGGTTAACCAAATCATCAAGAGAAGCTGCATCAGGATGACAACGTAGACCCCCATCAAGCAAGTGAGTAATACAACTAAATAGATCCTTTGAATTAGCATTATTGATTTTATATAGAAATTGCCTTGCATTTTGTGCATGTGTGCCTGGTATTGGAAACTGATTCCTTGCTTGATATTCCCTTATATAGGGACAAGTTGCATCACCGCTCACTGATCAAGCTTATGAACCATCACAGGGGGAATCATCTCAATGATATGTTTTTTCCTCTTACCATACGAGGTAGAGCCAGAACTAGCGTCTCCTAAGCTATGCTTAATAGTAGAATGGTAAAATCTTAGTGTTCGGGTTCACTTTGCTGTTCAAGCGCAATACAAATGCTCAGTGTGCGTCATCAAAGGTTGGAAAGAGGAATATATGATTCCGGCGTCCATATTTATATATATATTTAGAGCTAAAGTGTCGAATACATCGTAGTTCCCCGTCAATTTCAGCCTGTCGACTATGCGGAAACTACCGAAACTCCTTATGAGTAGTTCTACAACTATTAACCACAATTCTGCTTCTGTGTAAGAGTTATTGCTTCTTTTTTGTCTTTCAAACTGTAAAATCGCAAGAACATCAATAAATCAAAATCAAATTGCAATTAGAATTACAGTGCTTTACAATGACATCGAAATTTTAAAGCGTTTTCAAATATAATTTTAATTAACATTTCATTACATTTGTATTGATATGTTTCTAGCGTAATTCTACGCAGACGTACTTTAGTACTTACCAGTTGTTTCTGTGCTACAAATTGAAACATACTATTAAAAAATATTTGACTTTATGCATTGGTAGATTAAATTTGTGATGACTCCATATTTAAGTTATTTCAATATTTTCACAACAACATGTATTTACACAGCTTTTCACACTTTTTACAATCAATATTTTTGCAAAAAATTAAATACAAAATGAAGAAGCACATTTGGATTCATTGAACAGAATAGGGCGGAGGAGACCAATTCGGATTTTGGGCTGGTTGATACAATGGAGCTAGAACATATGCTAAAATCAATAATCAGTCAATAAACAAGTAAAGTTTCAATAATTTTTTACAAACACGTATGTATATACAGTCGAATTAGCATATATTGACATCTCTACAAGTCTCCCAAATTATCTCGTTATAGGCGGATGTCGATATATGCGAAATTGGAATTTCTAGGCAAATTCAATTTTTAATTCATGCTTATGTGTATACATGCATATTTTTACTGAAATAAGAATATATATATATATATATATATATATATATATATATATATATATACATATATATATATATATATATATATATACATATATATATATATATATATATATAGAAAATATATAATTAGCAGTAAAAATTTCTGTGTGACTATACAATGAGCTTTTTCTCTCTGTAATTCTGCTGTTAATTGAAGCCCAAACTAATTCTTGGTATATAATTCATGCAGAATTGGTTCCATATTAATACGCTCAGAAATATATAAATGCACTTGCAATAATCACATTATTAAAGCTATCAATTTGAATAGTTGATATTTTTTATAAATTTGAGGATTTTTGAGTTTCACAAAATTGTTGATCTACTATAATTTATGTGTTCATTAGTAAATTATATATAATTTAATTCTACATTTTGGAAAAATATTTACGGGGTGCTGTTGGTTGTAATGGTGTCATTGGTTGTATTATTGCTGCTGGTTTTAATGGTGCAAACATTTGTGGCTGCACAACCATTGTTGTTTGTCCAGGATGCACTTGCAACACGGGAACACCTGCATTAACTCTATGAACAACTCCTCCTGTCGGTTTTTTACACCAAGTGTTCAATATCACAATTCCTATACAAACACATAAAGGTACAATAACTCACACAAACATCAATGGGATCAAAACAACTGCACTGTTATCTTCGCCATTAGAGCTAGTGTCGCAGCTTGTTGCGCAGAAATTGTTACAGCATTGTGCAATTGAAACACAATCATTTGTATAGACACATCGATCATCTATATCTAAATTAATAAAGGAAATTATAGTCTAGTAATAGTTTATTTTGCAGTTTGTAATATGCAATATAAGCTATATACAAATAACATATATACATATATAAACATATTTACAAAATTACAAAGTTCATTATGTACAATAAAATACATTAAAAAGAACACACATAAAATTATTAATAAGCCAACACCTTAAAAAATAATTAAAAATGCTACGCAACAGAACTTTCTCGAAAACTATGAATTTTCTAGTATTAATACATGTATAGGATGTGACAAAAAAGTTCGTTTTTTCGCAGTGTTTTTTTATGAACAAAACGGCATATATGAAATGCAGGAAATGTTAACAAACTCAAACGTCATATTTCTTCCTAAAAATCTTCTTAACACACATGTTCCTAAAAACTAAGACCTATGCCATGATTATACAAAGGAATCGTCAACACAAGAGGAAAGACAATTTTTTATAATTAAATTCACATGATTATAGTTCTGTTGCAATCCATGATCTTCTATGCAATGCATTGGGTAGCATCAACATTATCACCTTACGTGCCGTGCAGGAAGGGGTAAGGCAGTACAAAAATGGTGATAAGCCTGATGAAAGTTTTGGTGGTGCTACTGGATGATGACTTCCAAAAAGTGCATCGAGTAATGACCTGAGGTAGGAGCCAGGCCATGTACGGGACGTACCCGCCCCCATAAAAATAGGCCCATTGGTTTATTCATGCCCGTATCTCAATAGTATTTAACTAAAATATTTTGACACAACAAGATACTATTCATGCTTAAATGGTCTTAGCTTTCTATCAGTGTAGTCTACATCAAAAACCAAATTAATTATTTTTATTGGTGCAATATCTCCTGTTTATGCAGGGGGTCCCTAGTTGTACATGTTGACCTATTATTAAGGAACGTACCTTACATAATTATTAACGACTAGTACTGATGTTATTCAAATAACAATGAACAATGACTTCAACTCTTTCGAATCCGACTCCATATCAACAAACACACGACGTCAAACAATTCCTCGACATTAACAGTTAATGTGTAATAAGAGTTAAATAAAAGTTTTGAGAGCACTACTTCTTTTTCAGCATATCTTAAGTTCTGGCTCACCGCACCTTTACGGTTGTTAGTACATCACCTCATGTAAATATATAAATCACGAACACAAAACCCTAATTACTTTCTTAGCTTCAGTATCCTCAAAAGGCTCTTCGCTATGTACATGTTACGAAATTGCATGACTGCTCCGTATCGGAGTAAGGCCACAGCAAGGCGACCTCACCGGGTAGTTCACTCCTCCAAAAACCAACCGGGCACTAGACTTGATTTGGCATATAAAATAAATAGATAAATAATGATAACGAAATAATCCGATACTAATGCATAGATTAGTGGTATTCGGTATTCATTAGAAGCTCCTAGCTAATTTACTAAAGAGAATAACCGTTTATTGTAAAAACCTTATTAGTGATAAATTGGCGAGGGTCGATCAACTCTAACAAAAACAAAACACAGTACTGTATGCAATTTAATAATCTGAGAAATATTATCTTCAATTTCGCATGCATTAGTGAGACAATGAAATAATAAATCTGACGTTTCTTTATCATCTAGAAAAGCCTCTATGATCAATCCCTGTCAGGAAGGTTGTGTCTGACATTTCACTATTGCATATTATGTCGTTGATCTCTTAAAGAACTTGCCAGGATTTTTAAAAATTTTATTCCCGACATCGATTTTTCAATAGAAAAATTGAAAGTGTCTATTTCGAACACGTTTTACACCAAAACCTATGAATCTATAAAACCCTCTATGACGATTTATTGCTGACTAAGCCTTCTTGTTTAAATCGTGCTATTTCACTTTGTGGTTAATGAACTTGCCAATTGAATTATGGCACAACACTTATTTTTGAGCAAATCAATTTAGTTTTCCTCTGCTTAGTGGTGTGCAATTAAAGTGATTCAAATTTCTTGAAATGTTTGTTTATGTCTATCTAGAAACAATAAGCAGGCAGTCTTAATTTAGAGAGCAATTAGTTCATGTATTTTCGTCTGATTTCCAAGCTCTTTACAACATCTTGGAGAACTTCAATAGCTCTTTCACATGTTTTAATATTAAAAATAACTATTCCATAATATACCAGTATTAATAAATTACAAAGCTCTTTTTTATATAGCAACTAATGCTCAAAGTAATGCAGCATATATGACACGATTGATTTAATATTACAATATATTTATTATTGTTTAAACAATGATTGTAGTCAGGCTAGATTTTTTGCAAAAAAATAGAAAATATATTCAATTGAATGTAGTATACGTAAGAATATTATTTATATATATATATATATATATATATATATATATATATATATATATATATCTATACATCATGTATCTTATTGTGTCGCATATTGACAAATGTGAAATCACCAATTATTCAATATATTATGATGCAATTATGAAATTTTTCTTTCAAATCGATATTGGAATGCCGGGTTAAGCCTAAATATGTTAAACAGATACATTATTGCTTGAATGTGGGTAGAACAAGCTATGAAATTGCAAATTATTCAAAAACTGCTTATGAAATTGATTTGAAACTGGGCGGAATCGCTTTCTAATATGGTTTTATATCTAAAACCTTTTAGAATCATATAAATTTTGTATTTGCCAAAGTGTTTGGGTTGGAGCCAGGATGTAAGGATAACATAGAAAGTATGTAGAAATAATATAAAATGACAAATTATTTAAAAAGTTATGATAAAATTATATGATTTTTATTTCAAATCAATATCAGAATGCCGGGTTCAGGCTGAATATGTTAATTAGATATATTATTGCTTGAGTGTGGGTAGAACAAGCTAAGAAATTGCAAATTATAAATATTCGTCAATATCAGCGAATTTTCCTTGTACAGATTTCGCCCTTAGTGCATTCGATTGCAAATTAAATTTTACATCTAAAAGCGCTTTACAGTAGTCTCAGACATGGCCTACTATATTTCCGTTGGTGATTTTTTATCAGTTAGCCTATCCTTTCCTAAGTACAATTTTATAAAACATTCGCCAATATCTAAGCAAGTTTTCATTGTATGGACTTTGCACCTAATGCACTCGATTGCAAATTCAATTTTACATCTAAAAAAGTTTATATGATAAGAGCCACAAGGGGCCGAGAAGTTTCTTATATTAAATAATATATTAATGATGTATATGAAAATAATGTTAATATAGGATGATCGAAAATAGACGAACATTGACACATGCAGCTATTTTTATTAGCGAGAGAATGATAGAATTTTTGTGACTATAGCGTCAAAATTGACTTTGCAATGGCGAAAATGTATGAATTTTAAAAAAACTAAAATTAGTATATCATAGAGCTATTCAGCGCGCATCGAATAATATTTAAACTGTGTTGACAGCACTAAAATTTATAGAGTAATAGGTATCCAAAGTTGGTCTACTCCATTAATTATAATAATAAATTCTTACAAAAGTGAAAAATTGATAATTTTGTTTGGTCGACACTGTGTGAACAGTATAGATAAATTCGAAAAATGAAATATAGTTTCACATGGAGCTAGTCAGCGCGCACATTTTGGTATATAACATTAGTCCATAACTTTAGTAGTCGTAGAGTATTGGCATTCAGAATTGCATCAGTCTATGTCTTTTAGTAGAAATTCAAAAATTGAAATTAGTGTTAATTGCTCAAAAGGAATAGTAATTAAAAATAAACTAAAAAAATTGGGATATAGAACTGAAGGAGTTCTAAACAATGGTGGAAACAGTTAAGGAATAGGATAAGAATTGACAGAGTACTGGCTCTCTAAACATTTAATAGTTAGAATATTAAATTTAACAAGATGGCTTTTAGAGAAGAGCAGAAAGTCATAAATATAATGATTCATGCACTATTTTTTAACGGCCTTACTAATCCACCCACCCTCCATCCCCCACCACACCCCGATGGTGTTTTATCGTGTATATAAATTACCAATTTTACCATAATAATATTAACAATCTCACATTTACTAACTACTTTTCATCAAACAGTTCGCAAGTTTTTGACCTTACAGAGTCTACTCAATCTGTAAGCCGCATCAAACAACTTGTTTCTTAAGTAACCATTCATTAAATACCCNAATTTTGTTTGGTCGACACTGTGTGAACAGTATAGATAAATTCGAAAAATGAAATATAGTTTCACATGGAGCTAGTCAGCGCGCACATTTTGGTATATAACATTAGTCCATAACTTTAGTAGTCGTAGAGTATTGGCATTCAGAATTGCATCAGTCTATGTCTTTTAGTAGAAATTCAAAAATTGAAATTAGTGTTAATTGCTCAAAAGGAATAGTAATTAAAAATAAACTAAAAAAATTGGGATATAGAACTGAAGGAGTTCTAAACAATGGTGGAAACAGTTAAGGAATAGGATAAGAATTGACAGAGTACTGGCTCTCTAAACATTTAATAGTTAGAATATTAAATTTAACAAGATGGCTTTTAGAGAAGAGCAGAAAGTCATAAATATAATGATTCATGCACTATTTTTTAACGGCCTTACTAATCCACCCACCCTCCATCCCCCACCACACCCCGATGGTGTTTTATCGTGTATATAAATTACCAATTTTACCATAATAATATTAACAATCTCACATTTACTAACTACTTTTCATCAAACAGTTCGCAAGTTTTTGACCTTACAGAGTCTACTCAATCTGTAAGCCGCATCAAACAACTTGTTTCTTAAGTAACCATTCATTAAATACCCAACAGGGTCCATAAATTATTCCCAAAACAACGTCACTTCCACTAAAACCCAGTTTCTAAATGCGACCTCTAGCAACCCACAGTTTAACTGACTTTCTTGAAATTTCTTCATTCATGTACCCAAAATTTGCAAGATCGTAGCTCAGTCAATTCATAACTGATTTTAACAAATAATGTGTTTTAGAAAGAGCATCAATTAAATTTTAATTTACTTAAAGGGAGTATTAGTCATTACGGAGGTTTAGGATAGGTTCTTTGGTATATGTTGGACTGTAATTGAACTTTAATAACCATAAATATTATAACAGACACCACTTAAAGTTTTTCATTTCAACTATTTACTATTATTTATCACGTACTTAAGAAAAAAATATAACAAGACACCACATTTTTATCATAGGAAGAAATTAGGCTCGTCGAATTATATAATCAACTTGTAAATTGTTTACTCGCTATCAGGTCAGGGCCTGCTTTAGAAAATATATTAGTACTTTAGTATTTTAAAGCCTCCTTAAACCATTTTATAAAAATTAGGTATTTGTAGCACAATATTGAACCAAGGTTTCTTTAAGTCACCCTTTAAAGCTAATCCGGTTTTGAAAACCCATCTAATACTTTAATTAAGGATAATAATTGTTCAAGAACTTTAAAGTATATACAAGAAAATTTTTGGAACTTTACATATTTTATTATCAGTTGTTTGGGTTTTTTGTATGCACTAAATGGTCTGAATTTCATAGTCAGATTTTACTACGTCCTGTGCTTTAATATTTTAATTACTATCAATAACTAAATAATAGAAGTTTGCTTCTTGTAACTGATATAATAATACAATTACCATTATTTTTGTTTTAAATAATATAATGAAATATAACATAATGTGGAAACTAATATAATACTAAAAATATAATATAATATGATATAATTAGGCCTATAATTGTGAAATATATATATATATATATATAATTGTATCCTAAGTATATACCTATATAATATATACTTGACAAGCTTAGTATATATTTAATACAGTTGAGTATATTTTGTCAACTAATTAAATCTTAGATTCCAAGAACAATTGCTATGCATATATTTACTAAGAATTTTTTCTTGTTTTTGAAAGTTAATTGATTTTAGACAGATTTGTTATTTATCACATATTTATGAACATTAGTTTTGGAGTTGTTAATATCATCTACTAAATTCGGAAAATCAAAATTTCATGCTACATCACACTCAATCGATAGCAGTTACAAACCACTTAGATCCCAAATATCTAACAATTATAACGTTAAAAAGCAGTATAATTTTTGAATTGATATTGTTAATGATTTAATTTGAATTTTCCTAAGTTTAGTACTAGCTTTTCTGTAATAATTGCTTAGCGCGGGGCCCCCAAAAGCGCGGGGCCAATGGCATTTGCCGCCCCTCCCCCCTAAAGCCTGTACTATATCACGTAATGGTTATCAATCAATCCTTGTAATAATTCAATAAATTAATTTATACAAAAATTGCAAGCTTACCTGTCGTTAAAATATTCAATTTCCTGCGCTATTTTACAATTTGTCAAACGACCCTAGTAATAATTTCGTACTGCAATTTGTGAAATAACTAAATTCAAAAACGAAAATCGAACCCAAAAGTAATAGGAACTGCACAAACTATAAGCTTGGCAAATAGCCAGCGGCTTAAAACATTCAAAAATAATTGAAGGCTAATCAGAACTTAATTAATATTACAGCAAATTGTAGTGATATTACATTGGCATCATATAAAACCTTAATTTTACGACGATAAATTCATAATTAAGTTCCGTCACGGATTTCTATAACACTTACTGGATGTGAAGGAAGGCGCTGTGAAATTATTTTATGCTTGCCACAAGAGGCCATTTAATATCTCCGCGTTGATTAATCATTTTTCATTTATATTCACGTGTGCGTGTACACTGGTGAAAAAATGGCCAGTGCCGTTTTGTAGAGTTGGTTATTCATCAAACAAAACAATGAATAAACACGTAACACCGCATAAATTCCCACTTGATAATGCGGAGCTCTCGGCAAAGTGGAAACGTGCTATTCCTCAAAAAAATTTCAACTCGACAAAATATTCTCGTGTATGCTCCATACATTTTTATGATGACGATTTTATTTGGGGACGAACAGACAAAACGGGAAACCGTGCTAACACGTTGACTAAACGTCTTCTAAACGTCCTATTAAACACCATTTCTAAACGTTGCTGAATACCATCTAGTGTCCTCTAAACGTCTTCTAAACGTCTTCTAAACGTCTTCTAAACGTCTTCTAAACGTCTTCTAAACGTTTTCTAGACGTCTTATAGACGTTTTCTAAGTATTTTTTAAGCTATTTCTAGGCTATTCATAAGAGTTTTGTAAACAATTTCCAAATGTTTATTACAATTTGGTCCGGTTTTTTAATGGTCCACATCAGTGACTCTCTTTGTCAAGCAAATTCAATAGTGCACGAATGCGTTTACATTTGTTCATCATGATGAAATCGTTTGAGGAATTCAATAGATTCCTAATATAAACTCTCCATATTATTGAAAGCAAATGTAAATTGAATAATCGGAATACGCACATTAACATGAATTTGCGCAAGTCAAAATATAACTGCCACATGTAATATATAAAAATAAATTATATAAATATTGAGTGGGCTGTCAGAGGCAGACATCATTTAACATAATATTTTCTTATGCACTAACCGCATAAAGGCAGATTGCTATTATATATATATATATATATATATATATATACATGTATGTATATTACCTTAGAAAATAGCGTTAAATATTATATAGTGTGCTACACCGCTAAGGCTGCAAGAATCAACATTGATATGAAAAACTAATGTCACTTTGTAAACCGCGTTTCTTTACCCAAAATTTATGTGGCTTTCTTCATAATATTTGACCTTGTCGCTTAAATACCAGCAATAATTGCAGCAAGCACCTGTTCTGTGTTAATTAGGTTAGGTAAATTGCTGACGTTAGCCTATTATTTTTCATATCGCTTGATAAATATCAGCAAAAAGAAACCATGTAAACAGGCGCTTTCAATATTGAATACGTCAAATTAAACCAACATGAGGAATAATGTGAACTAAATTCCCGCCATTGCAATTGTCAAATGAAATCAACACGAGGAATCGGTGTTGAATCAATATAATCGATGCTTTAGATATTTAATATGTGAATATTCAAGTTATTATAAGAATAATTTATGCAAAGATTTAGCACTAAGTGAATATTGCTTGTTAACAAGAACAAAGTTTTTTGACAATAATTTTTTTAACGATGCTTCGAAAATTTGTTTTTATATTTATTTAGAATAAAAATGTTGAATTTAAATTTATTTACGCAAAATTATTAGTGCATTGTTGAAGTATATAAACCAGTACATTTTTTCATAGTACCAATACAATTATTTCATAATTATAAAATTATGAATTTGACTGTTGTAATGAAATGGCCATGACAATACATTTGTCTTTGATTATTTCTTTGACTGCCAGCAATTTTTTTGCTGTGCTATGCAGTTTCGTCTCCTCGTAGCAGAGCTATAAAAATCTTAAAAATAAATTATCAGTAATTTTTAAATATGAAATCTATTAAATGCTTTATAAACGTTTCTAAGCAACTTCTAGACATTTCCTTGACGTTTTCTAAACGTCTTCTAAACGTCTTCTAGACGTCTTCTAAACGTCTTCTAGACGTCTTCTAAACGTCTTCTAGACGTCTTCTACACCTGATAAATGTAATTTCTCAAAATTTGATAAATATAATTGGTACTTTTGCGTTATCTCCCCCCCCCACTATTTTTTTTGCAAAAATAAGCTAATTATAATTATTTTATAATTCATATTGAAACTTACTAATATTAATAATAAATTTCTACATATTGTTTGGGGTATTGTTTGGGTTAGGGTTAGGACTAAGGTTTAAGTTGGCTTCAAATTTTTCCCATATGCTTTTAAATTATATTTTTAAATTTGTTAATTTCCTAATTTTTGGCTGTTAAAATTAAATTTGGGTTTAGGAGAATGCTGTTCTTTCTAAATTCCCTGGTGCTCCATCATATCTGAATAAAAAGAAAACATTTGAAAAAAATCCAATGCTTCTTCGACTGCAAGACTAGAGTCTGATCAGAAATCTCTTCAGTCATTGATAGACTCTCATTTTAGTTTAGAGCTTGTAAATTCTATTGAGTCATTGGAGGTCTATTTGCAGAACTCACAGTTACCTGAAATTTATTATTTTTTCAAACATGAACCTGGTTTATTTTTATCAAAATTCAGTTTTGAAAACGGTGTACACTCAATCAAATCTTCAATGTGTATTCAAAAAGAAAATGATGCATTGAAGTTCAGTTGTTTCTGTAAACAATTCTCAATTCCTAATGACAATTTTGCGAATTTACTATTTAAACCAGACTGCATCACTCAAGGTAATGAAGTTCTTAATATTCTATCTCGTTTAACGCAAATTTCTGAATTTGAAGACTATAGTTTATCACCAATTAAAAAGTGTCTAATTCCATGCAATTATCTTATTGATTTGGCAAAGCAGGTTAATTGTTCTCGGATGCTTTATTTTATTGTTGAACAGCTAGAACTTTGTTTTTCTACTCCTCAAACGAGAAAATTTTCTAGTGATTTGTTAACATTTGCATTTCAACTATACTCTAAATCTAAGTCAGCATATAAATTTCTATATGATGAAAACTATTTTTCTCTTCCTTCAATTAGATATTTAACAATTCTTTCAAAGCCAATACGTGATTCAGAATGTGAAGTTTATTTAAAAGGACGTGTTTCTACATTAACAGAAGATGAAAAAACTAGTGTTAGTAATCGACGAGGTATACTGCGCAAAGAAACTTGAGTTTCATAATGGCAAAATGTATGGATATGCCTGTAATTGTAAAACTTTAGCCAAAACAATTCTATGCATGATGGTTGTTTCCCTGTGAGGAAAATTTAAGGATATTGTTGCAATGTGTACTGTCTATTGTCTAAATGCTGATATACAATTAAAAGAATTAGAGAAAACTTGTCAATTGGTAAAGGCCTCTGGTCTCCATTTGGTAGCAATGTGTTTTGATAACCATGCTTTAAATCGAAAAGTTTGTAAACAGTTAGCTCTCTCAAATAATGTTTTTTTCAAAATGCCAATTTTTCGAATCATCCTATTCACTTACTAATTGATTCAACTCATAATTTCAAAAATATCTTTAATATCTGACATTGAATCCTGATTTCAATCATGTTATTCAATTGTACCAAATTGAACGTTCAAATACTTTAAGAATTGCTCACGTAGTCAACAAAAAAGTTATTTGCCCTAACCACTTTCAAAGGACTAGTGTTCAGCTTGCTGTTGCTGTTTTTTCAGACAGCACTTTAGCCGGACTGACTGCAATATTTTGATATGCAAAATGGATATGGATGAGAAGGCATGATTGAATTTGTAAGAATAATTCTAATTATTGGAAAATTGTCAATGTTCAAACTCTTGACAAAGGCCGAAATAAGCGTGACTCGTATTCAGACGCCATTAGATCAGACCATGATTGGAAACCCAGTTATCTAAACAATTTTGCGGAATGGTTACATGAGTGATCTACATTATCTGAAGATGGGCTTAACAGTTGAAACATTTGATGCATTGTGCTTTACGACTAAAAGTCTGGTTAAAACTTCTTTGGACCTGTTAAGAAATCATGGGTTTGAATTTATGTTAACTGTTAAAATGCAATAGATGCATTAGAAACAAGATTTTCGATTTATCGACAGGCAGGAGGCGGAAACTATTTTCTATCTTGCAAACAAATTCAAGAATCAAAACAGAAAATGAGAGTTGTGTCTTTGTTACGATTTTCCAAAATGGATTTAAAGAAAGAGTCAAAAAAAATATTGGCACATTTCTTTAAGAAGAAAGTCGATTTTCCATGGTTAGACAGTTTTTGCAATGACTATGAGTATGTGTATGTGGAACAATTTGAAGAAGATTTGAACTTGAGTACATTGCGAAATCTCTTCCAATTGACAATTGTGTTTTATGTCATTCTTTATATAATGGAACAGGATCAATTACTTTTGAAACTGGAATTGTTAAAACAAACCTTATTGGATTAATTGATCGAGGTGGTCTTCAATGTCCATCAGATTTATTATTTGCAGCAACAACACACTTATTTTGTTTGCTGAATACAATGAAGAACTTTGAAGTTTTTAATGATTTTCTCATTTCCTATCCTTGTGCTACATTTGAAGAAATTGCTCATCGTGTTTTGCCACATTCTATAATGAAACCTTTTTAATTCCTGCAAGAACCATATCGGCATATTTAAATGTTTATGCAGAAGACTTGTAAACTTATTTTTGAAACATTTTGTAACTGAAAAAATGATGCTATTTCTAATTATAATCAATTAAAGAAAAAGAAGTTGGAAAGTAAACATAGTATATGATTTTGTTTGTTCAATATACAAAATGTTTTTATTAATGTTTACTCTTACATGTATTCGTTAAATGCTATGCTGTTTTAAATTACAATGGCCTCTTTTGGCAAGCTTTGAATAAGTGGTTTCCAATACTGTAAGTGTTATAGAAATCCGTGGTTCCGTTTCCAAAAGAAGGCCTGTCAATTCATTGAAAAATCGTGTAATTTTAAAACAATTTTTGTAACTTCTATATAATGATTTGCGGCAAGGAAATTCGAGCAATCACTTGACTCCCATCTAATCTCATAGCTGCTGCTAATCAGTATTAAATTCTAAGCCTACATATATTTTCAAATATTAATTTAGTAAGATTTGTAATTGTCGAAAACGTGCTGTAATGTGATCAATACATTAACCACCGGAAAATAAACTACTATAGCAATAATAAATTAAGTTATTTCATAATTTTAATTTACCAACTAGAGGGCCAATAAATCCTATACTAAATTTCATTCAAGTTTGGAATTACAATGACGTAAGCAAATGGAATATATTCCGTTAGAGGGCTCAAATTTTTCTTAATAGAATTTCTTCATATGTAACTATAATTGACAACACATCGAACAGTACGAAGATACTTAAAATGCTCTGCTTAGTAATCGAAAGTGTTTTTATTTATCACTGCTTGTAAAGCCTTATAAAATATGTAAGTTACGTTAATTCAATTCATATGATATGGAACTTCTTCTGAAGTTCACAAATTACAATTCTTCCATCACAATATGTAGATATTAATCCAATATCAAAGCTGATGGTGAAATGGAAAAAAGATATTGAAGAAGACAATTAATTTTGTGTTGCTTAGTTTAATATTTTATGTGCTATATTGCATTTTTTTGTTGTATTAGTTATCAATCAACAAATGATTTTAGGAAATAAAATTCTTGAACAAAGGAAATAACCAAGCTAGGTTCAGAGCCCGTAGGCTGGCTCGTGTCCGTATTATAGAAGTCCATGCCCATAAACATTTGTCTGTGCCCGATACGGACCTTACTCTAGGCAATGCAAGACTAAGAACAATATATTGAGTTGCAGAATATTGCCAATCTTAATGGCTTGAACTACCGAGCTGTTAAAGGAATTATAGCTGAAGATTTGGCAAAAATATCGGCTTACTCGCAGTGGATGCCACATTGCCTTTCTTTGGACAACATGCGCAATTGGTAATAATGTGCAAAGAGATCTTGAAAGCTTTACAATCGAGGAATATTATGAGACCTCTAATTGCCACATACGAGAAGTGGGTGTATTCGAGATCGCTAACTTACACAAGTCGTGCTTGGTTTTACCACAATGGTGATAGTCCCACATTGCCAGACGTACACTCAGTGACAGTCAGTTCATGTGATCTGGCGTCCAACTTCAACAATGACACTTATTCAAGTGCTCTGTACAAGCGAAACGCGAAATGTTGATCGATACATCGAATTTTTGAAAAGAATGCTCGACAAATTCGAAAACTTCTCACAGGCTAAATAGTGCTTATGCATGACAATGCCCGCTCTCATGGCGAAGCTCGTCAAAACGTGGGTCAACGACAAGGGCATTGTGTTTTTGTCACGCCACCCTACTCACCTGATGCCAATTTGATGAATAGATGTCTTTAGAAACATTGGATGCTTGATTCTTCTATAAATATCGAGGGGTGTCTGTCATCTTTAAAAGCAAATGACTTCCTTTTCCAATTCGATCATTTGAAAAAGAAACTAACAAAAGATAATTTCAAATTATGGCAATTACATATGACAATATCTTACTGTGCTTTTTACATGTATTCATGTTAACCTTTCATGATATACTTACATGACTTTGTTCAGACATCTTCAATGAGAAAAGGCAATTTTTTTTGCCACACCCCATATATTTTACTTATTGTTATATAAATAAGAGAATTCTTTAAGTATTTCCTTTGCACATCTACATGCAAACTTAAATTTTGAAAAAATTTTTATCTCCAATCCGGATCCGATCCGAATTTTTACAAAACATTTAATTTCCGATCCGAAACGGATCCGAATGTAAATAAGCATTATAGAATAAATAAGCATGGACTTATAATATAATTATGTTTTTTTTCAAATGCGAATAGAAAATTTTATTTTCTTTAACATTGTCTTGAGATCAAAAATATATACGATCTACCGAGGAGGATATGATCGGGTTTGGACTGAGGTATTGAAAAAATAGGACTACTTACTCAGTACTGCATGCAATTCAATTCAAATTGTAATGAATCCTATATAATTTAAAAACAATGTGTTGAAATATCAATGTTAAATTTTGAAATATTACAATGATATCAAATGCAATTCTAGTACTACAATGTAATGCAGTCAATTTTGGTCGAGCAAAAAAAATTCAAGAAATGTTTTTGTCAACGATCATAAAATGAGGCTAAACTGACTGGATTTCGGCTGGGCGTGGGTCTCAATTTTCGGCTTTTCTCTATAAAAATGCTTGTATTAGTGATTATAATAATCACGAACCTTCTAAAAACTAAGTTAATCTTGGCATTGCAAGTTGCTTATAGTGCATCTTACATGAAAACTTTATAATTATATTAATATCATTAAATTTGGCACTGTTTTCAGCAACTTGCTTTTCTGTGTTTCTTTTGCATTTCCATTTGCAAGTTCATACAAACAAATATTTTTGGATACTTTACAGTTTTATCTTTATGTAATGGCTAAAATGAATCGCATGTGTTGAAATTTGAAATATTCGTCACCAATTTTATTAGTTGTTGGAAAGAATAGCGTTGAACCTGTTGCATGAACAATGAAATTCAATTACAAAATTTCACTTAGATTGAGGTTATTAACACACTTAACGTGGCATTCAAAGATAAATATGTGCGTAATGTATAAAAGGTACAGTATACACAATTTTTCAAAAAAAATTGGATCCGAAACAGATCCAAAATTTTCTGAAAAAGTAGATCCGATCCGATCCAATTCCATCTCTGTCTCCAATGTTAAATAATAAAAATTCATAATATTGTAGAAACTTTGAAGGCCTATATTATCTTAAAAACTACGGTACTAAGAATTATTTTTCACAACAATCATCCCATGAAAAACAATAAAAATAAAATTCGATAGTGAATTTATAAATCATTATAAATTATCACACAAAAATGCATTCATTTTTCAGTGCTCGTGTAGGTAATTGAAAATTTAATAGATTTCAAGCATTAGAAATAGGAATGTTCGATAATCAAATTACAAGGGTCAGTCAAGTGTAAATCAATTAATAACACAGTGCGTCAATTATTAAATATTAATTTTCAAAAACTTTATATTTTCAATTAAACGTCGTGAAAAATACAATAAATGATTCTTGGCCTAAGACTTAGGGTTTGGACCCAGTACATTTTTGCGAACAATGTTCACTTTCCCTACAGAAATAAATACAAATAACTCAAGAATATGATTGCTTTTCAACTCAAAAATTACAAAGTTAAATGTTTAAATGCAATTTTATAAAAATCATTGTAAAATTTCCTCAATCAACTGTCTGGGTTACATGTTCATAGTCAATTAGTTATATGCGTAATTTTGACGAATTTCATATTCACTTGGATTTTTCTTTGTTATTTTTATGGGTTTGCCTTTTTTATGAGCCTTATTTTTACTCTATTTTGACAAAAGATCAGCTCTCACACCAGTAATTACATCTTAATATTTTTATTAAAGATCTAAAATTTTAATACATAATTTCTTTTCAGGTAATTGCCAAGTCATTGTATAAAAATAAAATAAAAATTTAAATACTACTTAAACTTTCTGTAATACAATTATAACAAAAATGTTTTTTTTAAACCCAGCCGAACCATATTTTCGGAATAATCTAAGAGAACTCTTAACTACATATATGAATGCTAAACTATTTTATATTATATCAAAGCCATGGACCTATACTTACAGAGATCCAAGATCAAGCATTATCAGAAATCCAATTATTTACTAAAAGCAGACACAACTGGATTATACAGAGTACGCATTGCATTGACATCTCATTAGAACTATGAAAACAATAATTTTTACAATTTCTGAGTAATTTTGCGCATAATGAATGCAAATTTAATACTTTTAATCTAAAAAAATTGAAAACATTTTGTCGAAGCAACTTAGAAAAACATACTGTCAAATAATGTTATATTTAGTGCTGCAATTTTGCATAAATGATTCTTATAATAATTTGAATATTCAAATTTCAATAAAATCGAATCAAATAATTAAAATTTTAATTAAATGAATTTAATAGTTCTTTGATAAAATTTACTAAAATTTCAAATTTGATAATCTATTGGGTAATCGTAAATGCTTATCTGAATAAAATCAACTTAATAACCAACTTTATAATTCGCTTGAGATTAAAATATTACGCGAAGCAATGTATTGATAATTTATTATAATTAAGAAACATTCATGAACAGAATCTAAAGATATACAAGTACATTATAAGTAAAAATTTGCTTTTATAAGACTTACAAACAAGGAGTTATAATATATGAAATATATTAAATTTGATCGTCTTCATCAATACATACTTGTAATTTAAAACATATTTTAAAATTGAACAATTACAGTGTCTCAAGAATTTTTAATGTTGCTTTCATCTTAACCTTAAACAGCCTGGGAATTTTTGAAAGATTTTCACGATCCTATAAAATTTGCTTAAACATTTATAACCCAAAAACTATTAAAGTTATGCTCAATCTGAAAGCACTACGTGATAGAAGAGAGTCTTTTTTTTGTTCTTAATGGCTCTAGCCCATCGAGGCGTGCCGTCGGCAATGCAACCCTTGACTCCATTGGTTTGGAATATCTTTGCACATATCAAGAAACAGTCAAAATTCTTTGTTGCTTTCATGGGCTCAAAGTCTTATAAATACATGAACATTAGGTATGGAGAGAATTTAAATCTTTTTAAAAAATTCAAAGAAAACGTGTTAATCTTTTCAAAAATCCCAGGCGCAGCAACATGCTTTAATGAGAAATATTCGACATTGTATTAAAGCATGTTTCCCAAAACACCTATCCATGCCCCAATATTTTCAAATTTGCTAATAGGCTCTGAGAAAATTTTTCGTAAATTTGGAAAAAACATTTTTTCCTTTAAAACGGAAGTTATGCTGATTAATTTTAACCAACAAGTGTTTCCTTATGGTATTTTGGATATATGTAGCAATTGCATAATTTTCGATTTTCATAAATTCAATAATACTTATATTTGCGAATGAATCATGTCTCAACATTCGCCCACGGCACACCTCAATGGGCTTCGAATATCTTTGCACATATCAAGAAACAGTAAAAGTTCTTTGTTGCCTCCAGGGGCTCAAAACATACTAAATGCATGAGCTATAAGTATGAAGAACATTTAAATCCTTTTCAAAAACTTGAAATTTTCAAAGAAAGCTTGTTATTCTTTTCAACAAGCTCAGCCACAGCAATACGATTTAATATAAACTTTCAAAATGGCATTAAAAACGTTCCCTAATAGACCTACCCATGCCCCAAAATTATCACATTTGCAAAAAGGCTTGGAGAAAAAATTCTTGGTGAATATGGAAAATATGGAAAACGGTATGTCCTTCGCCACGATATCTAGGATTAAGCACAACAGAATATTTCTCTAAGGGCCGGTCAATCAGTAACTGAATTTCACTTTCACTGTTAAAATTTATTTTTTATTGACATGTGTCGTGTGTGACTCCTTAGTAGGTTTATCAATGAGACAATTTTTTTCAAGAAATTCACTTTTCTTGGATCGATGAAATCAAATCTAGTCGGTAACGGTATTCCAAAAAGTTAACATCACTTTTACAAGTATGTACCATTTAAATAACAACATACTGTTCCTCTATAAAATACGTATATGATAAATTTTATATTCACTTAGAGTTAGTACACTATCTTATCACCAAATATTGGCATAGTTGAGATATTAATTCCATTGAAAATTAACAAGCCATTTGGTTCTACATAGTAGCGGAACTTCATTGTATCAGAATTTCAATGACCTTGTTACCAGGCATAGATTCTACTTTTTACTAATTCTTACCATTATTCCCGAATATTTTATTAATTTTACTATAATTAAAGTTTTAGGCACATATAAATATGTATATATAATGAAGAACAGCATGGCTTCAATCATAATTTTTCACTCTAAATGCTCACTATTACGTGAGCAAGCCCTCTAGCTAAACTACAAAATTTCGACATAAAAATATCCTTCTTGAATTAATGCTTCTAACGTAATTTAAAACCATATGATAAAACACAAAAATTAATATTTGCTTATAATGTCTACCCACATTACACATACAAAATTGCATTGAAACAATACTGACTTTGTAAAGTTCATGTTTGCATGTTAAATTTGTTTGCAAAAATATGACTAAATATGGAAACTTACTGCATGGATATTGTGTGCAAGCGTTGTTGCAGCAGTAAAGACTACTCGAACACGAAACTAAACTTGAACAATATGATCCAATGCTCATTTCCTAAATATATATATAAATTAAATAAATATTGAGCAAACTCTCAATTCAAAAAGCGAATAAATGCATTTCTGAAATTTACAACTTATTAATGCAATGTTTTGGATTTTGAATAAAAAAGAAACATAATTAGTGTAATATTTGCATTATCAATAATATAAATAACATAAAATATATAAACAAACGATTTTATGCAATTCAATTGGCGTTTTTCTCCAATTATCTAAGGACATAAGTGTCTGTCATATCATCTCAAAGCATAAAAGTTGAGAGCATGGTATTTTATGTAATCAATTCTGCTCAGACAATTAGTTAGCTTATTCTCCTAAACCGTTTTTTTCAAGTAGAACTCAAGTTCAATGATATATAATTGACTTAAATAGCAGCGAAGCTGCATATTTTCATTGTGGGCATAATGAAACAGTGGTCAGCATTCCTAGCAGGCCGTAGTGTTAGAGCAATTCCGCTATACACCCCTTCCGATGTCTGAAAATAAGTGAGTTCTTTCTATAATTTTTTTTCTGAAATTATTCCGTACGGATAAATTTCTGCATTGAAAATTATATCTAAAATTTATTCTAAACGTAAAACGGCGGAATACTATACCTATATCTTAATAAGTGTAAATAGTTCCCAAAGAATCATTTTGAGAAAAAAATCTAATTGATAAATTCAAAATCTTATTGATTTTGCATTTATGTTTAGTGTAGTTTTTTTAATATCGTTGAAGTGTAACTGCTGATTCCCTGTTTGAAATTCCAGTACCTTTAAATATTGAAATTTACCTCATATTTTGTTTAGCGTTAGGATTGAAAAACTTGGTTGGTGGATTTCATTTGTAATCTCTTTAGTTAAATTTACATTCTCAATAAAGTTAAGCAGTTCTTTGTTTTCTGAATAAAAGATCATTTTATAGCATTAAGTTTGTGAATGCCTTGGAAAAAATAGCTTCCATTGTTTAGTAATTAAGCGATTACTGATACATAAAAAATATATACATTTGTAGTCAATTATTTTTATAGTTCGCATAGAAAAAAGTTGGATAAGTTGGTTCTTGGTTTGCTATCAAAAACATATTAAAAAAATGCATTACTTCGTTTTATTTTCAAATGTTTTAGCTTGGTGCTTTTCTATATCTGTGCTGTCTGCTAAAATGTTCTTATAAATTACCATGTAAGTGAATCATTCGAATTAATTTGTGATGTTCATCTCTTAATTGTATTAAAATGTGAATTATAAGTTTATTTTAAAGCTAATATAATGCTCTAATTTTGATATATATATATATATATATATATATAAACAAAATTCAATTAATTTGCTTATGAGTTTTTAAAAAACAGAAAACAACATCTATTAATGAATAATATGAAATCTGAATATATTACAACAGATCGAAGAATGCCTCAAAGCCAATTATATTTACAATTAGTAGAAATGGCATTATTAAACATGTAAATCATAGTGAAATATATCAATTTGCCTCATAGGGTTAGGGTTAGGGTTAGTGAAATTGAAAAACTTTCTAGCTATTTCACATCCAATCAATTAAAATCAATATTGTAAAAACGCAATTCATTATATATCCCCCCAATTCTGTAAAAAATAACAAACAAGATCGAATTAACCGCTAACAGCTTTCAGATAAAACACACATATATTTCCTTGATTCTTATCAAACTATTATGATTCGTAGTTTAGGCATACTATAGTGGGATTACTGTGTTTTATAACGAAATTATTCCTTGAATATTGGTTAGTTAATTTACTCAACTGCACCACATATATCCTTGAAACACAGTTGGAAAAGGATGGCGGTTCAAGGAAATCATTTCGAGTATCGCATAGAAACCTAAAAGAGTTGCCAATTCTGACGTAATTTGAGGGCTAAAAAACAAAATTATTCATCCATTTCAATTCTTCTTTTTTATTTATCTTGATCAAATTTTTGTTCAATATTTGCTGAAATAACATACTTCTGTAGCTTACAATTTTGTTCAGGTTGTTTATGAACATGACATCTTGGATTATCTTTGGTCACTGACCAGAAGGCTTCGGGTGAAGGTGGGTCTGGAGTTAACATGCGTAACCCACTTCAAACTCTGCTGTTAAATCTGTACTACTATAAAAAATTTTACATTTTTCCTCAGTCTTCTCAATGCATGTTTTTATTATCACTCAAATAAATCGCGTTTTAATTGTCATCTGTATTATGAGTAAATATTTTTTAGTCTACTTTAAAAGCAAATTATAGAAAATATAAGGGATTAAATATGTCTTCTATTTATTAAAATTTGGGATCTCTAAGGGCATAAATATCAAGTTGGATACCCCAATTGACATAATTGACAATATAAATGATATGGCTGAAATATATATATATACATATATATATATATATATATATATATATATATATATATATACATGGCGGTAAAACTTGCTATTATATTTAAGTCAATTGCATTGCTTGGCTGGTTAAGGTTACTATGAAAATTTGAAATGACTAGAAATCGTTGCTTTAATTGATTGAATTTGTTATACTGTTGCTCAAACTAAGGATGTTTAAAAAAGTGCTTGTGTAGCATTTCAAATATAAAAATTTCAAACAACTTAAGCTTATCTAAGTGAAGAAAATTTTCTAATATTTATCATAGTTTCTAAAAGTTCTATAAGTGAATAATAAATATGAATAGTTACCTTTAATTCTTAGTGCATGCAATGCTATTGCTGCCAAGAACTCTTAACATTGATATGCACTATATTAGTTAAAATTCAATATTTTTCGGAAGTGTATTTTAGAAAACATACTGATTTAGACATTCAAACTTGTTCAATACAATTAAATAGCATGAAATCAACAGTGTACTGTAAAATCTCATTTCATTTATAGAAGCACAGAAAATTTATGANGAAGTGTATTTTAGAAAACATACTGATTTAGACATTCAAACTTGTTCAATACAATTAAATAGCATGAAATCAACAGTGTACAGTAAAATCTCATTTCATTTATAGAAGCACAGAAAATTTATGAAAATAAGTTATATTGCAGTCAGACACATCGTCATGATATGAGTTTTCTTGTATGTTTTAGGAACAATATGTTGCATTGTACCCTAGTTTAGTTCTTACAAATAATCATTGTATTGAATTGAAATATGCTCTATTCGAATTTGTTCTGATTTAAAATAATTTGAGTGCCTGCTTCAGCTTGTAATTAGATAGATTAGGATGAATTTTGCAGCATAATTTTCTGATGTGTACATACGCATAAATCAACAAATATCAGCCGAATATTTTGAGTATCGATTGGATTAAAGTTTCCATAATATATATAAGCTTTTAAATATTAAGTTTCAGCCAAGGACTTTAGAGTAATTTGGACACAAAATTAAAACAAATGGTAAGCTTTTATAATGCTTTTAAGTCAAGTGAAATCAATCATGTACAGCAAAATCTCGTTTTGTCTTTGCAAGTTCAGAAAATCTGTTTCTCATAGCTGTCAAGTGTGAAACGATAAAATTTCTTACTTACTAGTCCATATTAAATTTGAAGCTTTTTGCTTAAAAAGGTTTATGTATAATCGCTAATGAAAATTAGAATACTAAACCTAAATTCACAATATTTAGTGATTCAAATTCAACTACTGATTTTTAAGATGCTGATGAATTGCAGTTTTTATTGAAGTGCTTACTAATTCAATGCAAACGGTCGCATTTATGTAACGACTACAGGACAAATTGTATATTTAATACACTGCTTTGTAATAAATGTGCAGCGAATCTCTTAATAATGCAAAATGTACATTGATTATATATTGGAATACCGTTTGTACAAGTTTTCAGCGCCTGTCCAGAGTGCTATCAAATCACAGCAAGAAAATCTAACATCCTTTCCACACATCATGAATTTAAAAATACGCTTGCTTAACAGAGCTGCAATATCTCCGATTTTTTTCATCAGTTAATTTTATAGCAACTTCAATTTTTTAAATCTTTCCTATTTGAAAGAATAAAAATGATAGTTTGCAAAAAAAACGTTTAGTGATATTGATATGCAATAAGGAGTATTAATTCTTGTAAATATCAAATGAATTGATTCACTTAGGGCATCTGATATGAATTTTGCAAGACATTAATGACCATTTCACAAGTGTCAATGAATATGTCTTCTTGGGGATAAAGAATGTAAAAAAAGCTTTCGTTGTAATTCCTTTAATAAAGATTTCAGAGGGGCTCGATTGGTTGCAAAACAGTTAGTTAAATTATGTCCTATATTCTTTGTGAAAACAATTACTTATACCGGAAAAGATAAAAATGATCAGTATATATATATATATATATATATATATAAATATATATATATATATATACTGTATATATATATATTTTATGAAAAAACAAGGAAAATTTTAATTGAGAGTAATTTCGGTACTTACTGTACCATCGTCAGTCCAAAACAAAAATTATTTGGTGGTAAAATTATAAATTTACAAATCATTAATTAAATTAAACTAAAATAAGTGAAGAGTTATATGACCATTAGTATTTAAATTAGGTTTCTCTTCCTTAAGAGTCAAAAGCAATTTATTGCAAAAAATCTTCTGTACAAGACTATAAACTAAAAAAAACTATTTACGAAATAATAGTAACATATACATATATAATTGCGTGGTGTGTGTTTGTTGGGGATTAGTGTGTGTGTGTGTGTGCATATTATCTAGAAACAAAGGAAATTTCGAATAATAATAATAATAATAATAATAATAATAAGTGGGTAATAATTAATAAGTGGGTATTGAAGACGTTAGAGGCTAATGGAGTTTCACAGAAATGGGTTGAGTTTCTAGAGAGAGAGATGGGAAAGTGGCAGACGGATGTAGATGGGCATAGGTTGAGGTTTAGACAGGGTATATTCCAGGGAGACAGCTTAGCGCCACTACTGTTTGTAGTTAGCACAATACCTATCACAGAAAAGTTAAAGGAGACAGGCATAGGGTATAAGATGGAAAAGAATGGTAGAGCAGTGAGTCACCTGTGGTACATGGACGACCTGAAGATGTACGCTAGTTCAAGGAAGATGTTGCAGAAGCAAGTGGAGACATTGGAGAAGGCAAGCAGAGATTCAGGGTTTGAGTTTGGATTAGGAAAGTGTGCAGCAGTGACAATGACTAGAGGCAAGTGTGTGGATGGGGATGGTTTGAGGACAAGCAGTGGGATAAGATTGAGGAAGTCAAAGAGAGGTACATGTACTTAGGTGTGATAGAGAAAAACAGAACAGATCACGAGGAAATGAAGATGAGGCTAAGGAAAGAATACAAGAGGAGAGTAAGGAAAGTACTACAGAATGGTCAGAACAGCATAAAGGCAATTAATACGTGGGCGATAGCAGTGTTGAGATATTCAGTTAGGTAGAACAAGAATGAACTGAGGGAATTAGACAGGGAGACAAGGTAGATACTAGCAGCAGAGAGAGCATTCAACTTAAATCTAGATGTAGATAGGATGTACATGGCAAGGCATAAGGGAGGGAAAGGGCTGCTAAGTGTGGAGGAAACTGTAGAAGCGGAAGCACTAGGGCTAAAGGAATATGTAGAAGAGCAACCTAGAGGGTCCCTACTAGAGGTCACTAAGGAGTTAAGGAAGATAAGAGCTGACAGAGAAGGAAAGAAGGTATACCAGAGTAGGATGGAATAAGAGAGACAAACAAGGTATAGGTAGAAGGCAATGCATGGAGAATACTGGAGGAA
>CABFPE010000622.1:61692-71940 GCA_900660155.1 Hofstenia miamia | reverse complement strand
GATCATTATAGTTTGAAATATGGTCCGTGGTAGTGAAATTTCACCAACAAAGGGTGCCCAAATTCATATATTCTATGAGGAGGGGTACAATTTTCGCGCTATAGCTGTTAGAATGGGCGTGTCAGTATCTTCGGTATCCAGAAGTGTTACCCGCTATCAGCAACTGCAAAATTTTTCCTCTCGAAAGAGGTCTGGAAGACCAAAAGTGACAACCCCTCAGATTGACCGTCTCATTCACCGTTACATCGTCAATCAACCATTCTCTTCATCTTCTGAAGTCAAGTCAAATCTAGGTGCGGTAGTGCAGGATGTATCAGCACGCACCATTAGGCGTCGATTGAATCCTACCTTTGATCTTCTATCGTGCAAACCATCAGCCAAACCCCGATTGTCTTCAAAGAACATTCGAAACCTGTTGCACTTCTGCAGGCAATACCAACTCTACACCCCTGAGATGTGGCATCAAGTAATGTTTAGTGACGAATCCAAGATTTGCCAGTTTACATCATACCGGCCACACGTTCGACGGCCAAGAAAGATTCAACACACGTTACACGCAACAAATTGTCCGCAAAGCACCTTCTGTGATGATTTGGTGTGCTATAACTGCGAATAGGCGTGCTGGTCTGCATTTTGTTCCTCACAAATAGACAGTCACAGCCTACCTCAAAATAATTAAGGAGAAAGTTCCCATGTTTATACAGCTTCGCGAAACATCTGTACTACAACAAGATGGTGTTTGGCCAATAATGGCGGACATACAAAATATTTGTGAGTTTTTCTGAATTAACTATTTTACTTTCTACACGGTGTTATCACATTGTTTCTACATTGTGTTATTATATTGTTTCTACATTACGCTTTTTGTGTAAAATACAAAAATTTCCAAATTTGGAAAGTGTTCCCAATCTTTTGGCCAGTATGGTATATATATCTTGTAAATCATTAATTTTAATAAATCAATAAAATCATAATTTGCAAAATTGTTGACAAAATATTTAATAAATGATCTCATACCATGGTTAGAATAAATATCCTGCGTTATAGTTTGTTTATAGATAACGCCTGAAGTTTGCTACAAATTGCATAAAAAATCGCTGGAAATTCTCCACATATTTGAATATTATTACAATATGAACATTTGAATTTATCTCTATGTAGAATCTTGAAATTATTTATTGCAATTATATAATGATACATGATAATTTAATATTTGCTCTCAATATGAATCATATTTTGCTGTCATGCAACAGGTTAAATGAAAATTAAACCACAATTAATTATTTAAACTGTCAAACAATTGCCTCTTTTACCACTAGAGGGATACAAACGAGTGAATTTATAATTTGGTAAATTTGGAATACATGTACTGAAAGCAAGTTTGGAAATGAGTGATATTCACACAACTGAGCCATTTGAATGTCTCTATAAAGCTTTATATAACACTTAGGCTTTTCTACATTATAAATCATAAAATGCATGTACGAATTGGTATCAATTAACAGATAAAATCACCGAAATTGAAATTTCTAAAATTAAATGCAATTTCAAACAAGTATAAAAATGTGTGTAATGCAAAATAAATGATTTTATTACAATATGCATGCCGTTTTCATTATAGTTTATGGTTCATTATAGTTTTATATGTCTAGGATCACATTGCTCTTATTTTTACCTATTCAATGTTCTTAAAATTCGCATTTTCGCACAAAAATCAGATAATTTTGTATATGTATATTCACATGTATTTTTAATGTTCAGAAGATCTTTCTGATGCTGTTAAAATGTGAAATTCCCCTCTTTTATAATTAAATCCTAAGACTAGAATACCATTTTAAGGAATTTACTAAACCCCACTGTTATTAAAAAATCAAAGGTGCCCAGCCTACATTATTGCAATTGATTGCGGACTCAGGCCACTTGTTAACGTGGAGTGTTCGATTTTAATTGTTGACAAACTAAATTTAGTGAAAATACAAGATAAAAAAATACTGAAAGAAAAAGACATGAGGTAAACACTTTCATTCATACTGTTCCTATAAATTTGTGTTCATAAAAAAATGTAGAAAAATGTTACCAGAAGAAATATGAAATTTTTATTACTCTGTCTTAGGTTTTCACAACAAGTATTTTTAAATTTGTACCCCAAGATTCCAAGCATCGGTTGACGACCTGAGCTTCTTGTTCCTTCGCTGCCCAATTGCAAAGTGCGCAAGGATGACTAGTACAGAAGGTAGCATTGTTAGGTACAGCGAAGTTTTAGACATTGTGAAAATTGGTGAGTTTCTCGAGCTGAGAGGGAGATTTGCCGCGACGTGATTTGTCCGAGGTATTAGAAAAAATTGATGAAATTTGTATACATAACTTTCAACTACGGAACAATATATACAAATTTATTCAAATATAATTTATAAACACCGTGTTGAAATGTTGAAAAATTAAGTGTACATGTAAATTTTAAATTTGTCACTTTCAGTTTATTGATTTTATCAAAGGTTATTTTTAGCAAGAATCATAAAATGTGCCTAAATTTTAAATGTAGCTGACCTAAGGCTTCGTGAGCCTGCCAGGATCAGGTTTGGGACTAATTTTTTTACGCATCTCCATCTCTACCCCCATGTCAAAATGCGAGAAAAAAAAGAATAATAATTTATAATAAATTTTCCCTTCTAAAGAAAACCACACAATGAGAGTATCAATTATGTTATTGCTTAAGCAAGATCAAAATTAAAATACTATTTCTGTAATCTGAATGCAAATCATTTGGAAAGGTATATGTCTTCTGTAATTACGTCACAGTTAACAAAAATGCCATTGTTAGAAAATAGCAATAAATTTTACACTTACTATTTTTAAAGTGTTTATTAACATACCATTGAGATGCTGAATAATATCCGCATATATAGAAAATTTATGTACTCTAAGTATCTTCAAAGGCATGATTACTTGAGATTGCTTTTCACCTTAAATGCTATATATTATATTTTGAAAAAACTATTCACAGACATATTAATGGTGCAATTTAGATTTATTCCATGGCTAAATATTAAAAATATATTTTTGACTAATTTAGGAAAAATATATTAGCGTAATATGCGTAAAAATTTAAATATTATTGTAAATATTAGCTAAATTCATACTACAATAAGCTGAGATGCAGAAGTTGTTACAGCATTTGTATTGACTAAGACAAGGGTAAGTCGAGTAGCAATATTGTCCAAGAGAACCGGACATCGCCTAAATTTATATTATTAATAATATTAATTTAAAATAGGAATAAATACTATTAATGAGTTTGGATACAATACAATGAATAAAAATATCAAATCTATGCATAGAAATTGTAGTTACCTTTACAGTATAAATTTCAAATCAAAGTGAATTTTGGCAAGGAACTCTTATCTTAGAACTGAAAGATTTAATTGGCGAAAACAAAACTGAATATGCAAACTTGTGTCATAAAATAACAGATACTTAATATAATTCATGATTTTAGATTCTCATCGTAACATACCATGCTTTTGGAATAATTACGCTACAATTGCTCAGAAGTTGAATTAACTCGGGAAAGATATGGACATTTGTTTGATTACTAAATAGGCTGAATTGGCATTGATTTAAATGGGCTGGGTCTGAGTCAGTGTTTTTGTCTCATGTCCATTTCTGTCGTTAGATTCCTCATTAAAATGAAATATTTATAACACTTGATTTTAACATAAGTCAAAAGCTAAGGTTAAAACCATGTTGGCGAACAAACATTTTTACACTAAATTTGAGTATCATTATATACTAGTGGTGCATGCGCACTGTTGTTTTTTTTGTTGAATCCATGTTTAAGTAAACAAAATCTTTAGACTGCTAGATGTTTTAGTGTGAATCCTAGTTTCCACAGTGCCACAGTATTTTCTATCTGTTGAAATCAGAGGGGTATGTTGATTCAGCACTCCTCTCCACCGAATGAAAATGTTCTACTAAGTATTTTTTATGAAACTTCGTACGTAAAATAAGCACAATCATATCAGGATATTCAAAAAGTTTGCAATTACAAAGGTTTGCATCGAGACAGTATCTACCCCCTGTGGCATATAGTCGTTAATATCTCCTTTGAAAAAATTGATTTTTTATAATTCTGATAAGTGTACTTAGGTTCCCTATCACCCGGTTTAAGGGAGCTTTATCTGATTAAGTTATAAATCATAGTGGTTCTCCACCCTCCCCAGAATGTATGGTGCATTTCAATGTTTACATTAGAGCAATTAATGTATAACTGTTACATTTCTTTTTCTTGAATTTACTGTAAAATTTACTTAAAAATGGCAAGTAACATCAAAATTTCAAACAACAATTAATCGGTTTTTTGCAATTAATTGCATTTTGAAATTTTAGCAGATTACACTGATGAGCCCTAGTTCTAAATTTAGAAATAAGCATATATTTGTATGCATATTTGCTACAGTATAATTAAAATAAAATTTTAATGCAAAATAGTTTTTTTAAACTAGACGACTATTACCACGAAAGCCGCCAAACATTGAAATTGAAATATACGAAGTTTTTAATCATAAGCTTAATACTAAAGCAGTATAGAATTGCCAACTCTAAAATATGTCAAACTATTATTAAAAAACCAGTAGTTTATCATCAAGAGGCACTTTTTGGAGGCAGAGGAAAATCTACGGTTCCAGGATTAAATCATTTAGTTTTACAGTTATTGACTATGCTTACTTTAAACAACAGTAGTTTTATTTGAGGTCGAAATTATAGCCTCCAAAATACTAAACCAAGTGAGCTCAAAACGGTTTCAGATTTATCAATATTTTTGAAATATATAACAACTTCATTAAATTTATTGTATATAAAACGTTGGGAACCCTCATATTATACAATGCTAAAAATATAAACTATCATGAAAATGGTATAAGTGATTGATAAAAAAAGAAAGCAGTACAGTAAGAGCATTAAATATATTTGCTAAAGTTGGCCTTGATAAAAAATTTCGGTTTTGACCAAGCACATTTTTTCATAGAATTACTGATAAAATAATTATTTGTCAATGATGGCAACTCTATGCAAGCTCACTTCTGAAAATAACTCCTTAGCAGTCTTTGCACAGATTCTTGACATACATCACTACACTGCTCCCATAATATAATAACCACAGTTGGATGAGACTTCTCCATATAAATATTGATAGTATTTCCATGACAATTGTTCTTTTCCATTCAATTTCGACTAAGTCCTAATTTTCAAAATATTCGTTTTAGCAACACTCAGTTGCATTAAGCAGATTTTATTGGTTTTTATTTGGGTGTGTAATCCTTTGGGGATGCAATGCACCACCTTGCACCCAGTGGCTACTGTCCGCCTTTGATGCGAGTATTAATTTTCTGAAAGATTTTTGTTCTAAGTGATTCACATTGATTGATAAGGTGCAGATTAAGTGGATCTGAAGTTTCTTCTATGAGAATAGAAGGTTTTGAGGTGATAGGAGTCTGATGTATAGCAGAATATTGCTTGAAAAGGGACAAGACAGGTTCAGCTTAACTTTATGAGCTATGCTAAAACCAAAAGCTAACTCAGCAGTTGACAATTTAGTTTTTTTCAACTTTTAGATACCGAAAAATTCATGTTTTCATATCCAGGCAATCCCGCTATTTTATCTGGGATATATTTTGAAATTTCCGAGATCGTAATCACCCTTCTAATTTCCATGTAGGTACATCGATATACGCTGACGTACACACAAAGGAGAAATTTACCCACAGTAATGATATATATTTGGAAATAATATATTAATAATTGCAAATTATAAAGCACGGTGTTTTTTAGCGTTTTATTCATTTAATTAGCTTCCGATTGGCATACGATGAAAATTCACTATTTAACTGTCACCCGACACAAAAGCATTCAAATTCAACAGAGATATGTAAATTCAAATATATTTTGGTATTAAATTTTGAAATGTTTGTTATTTAGAGTGCAAACAAATTTATGTGTATAAATTTCCATTCAATTGTTATATATTTAAGAGTTTTAACTGCATCAAATATTAATTTTGTAATAAGCCCAGTGAAATGATACAGAAAGCACTTATAGAATTCTCTCTTTTCCAATAAATTGACCTTCATTTTAAAAGGGATATGCTTTGAGTCAAAAAGTCTAATTATAGTTTTTTGGATTTATTACGTGTTGCGACAATCGAAAAACGTTTGGATTGATGGTATACAAATCGATGCCTCTCAAGGTATATGCAAGTACTACAGTAAAATGTGCTCGTTTTTTTGTGAAAAAAGGTGTAATTTTCCAACAAGATAATGGACTGCAATAAGACTGGAAATACTAGAAAGTGTTTTTTAGAAAAATCGTATTAGATTATGGTAATCATATAGAACATGTGTGGTTAACAGAGCAGCTAATTCAACATATTCGAGGATTATTGGGAGAAGATTGAAGGGAAATTTTAGCTGAGGATTAGAGGAGTAATCAAATTCTGTATCGATCACTCGTAATTAGCTACAAATAGTGGAGAGAGCATCAGGGCATCTCATATGGTATAGGAACTATTGAACATTGGGAAAGCTTTTACTAACCTCTCTTATATAAGAAAAGATACGATTTTTATTCTTTAAATTCAGAAATAAGCATCTGATAGACTTAGTATATTGCCTAAATATCAAGAATATTGTTTAAAATGTCTGTTTGGAAATAGAAGTTCACATTTTTAGAATGTCTTTTTTAAATAGTGGATTTTTCAATCTTAATTTATTAATAGAATAGTCCGATCTTTCTTCTGCTAAATTTTTAAGAATATAACAATTTCTTGATAATTTTGTAAATAGGCGTTCACTATAATTTAAAATCAGATCTGAAATAGTAAGAAAATACGATATTAAGTTTTTTGACAACACTCTTTTGTAAGCATTCAACTTTCTTTAAAGATTTTCTTGGTGCGCCACCCCATACAGCTTAGCAGTAGGTACCAAACAAGTGTTTGGTACAACATTTTTAAATCTGTTGGAGTAAAATAATTTTTGATCTTACAAATAAGATATAGGGTTTGAGCAAAATTTTGAACCATTTTTCAATGTCTTAGTGATTTCGACTCCTAGCAGTTTAAAATCAGTTTTCTGTTCAATTGAGTAAACATGCTCAGGTGGAAGAACTCCACTTCTTGACATGATAAATATTTCCATTGATTTCGAAGTACTGATAGTGAAATTATTCTGAGAACAATAGTGATGAATGTTTAATAATGATAGATATTTGGTAAGAAACACAACATTCATGCACAAGATAAAATTGTTTAATAAATCTTCGGCGCTACAATTCTCTCTATGATTACAGGTGTTTACACTACAAATTTAAGAACCGTATACAACATGCAACAAATAGTCTTGAACTTGCTTGATTACATAATATGAGTTATCGTTTCCAACATTGCCGCCAATTACACATGTTGCATCATCAGCAAACTTAAAGAGGGAGAAATATTAACAAAAGCAGATAAAACGCAATATTAAAAATTGAAAAAGGAGGGCCTAAAACTGTACCTTGAGGTTTGTTGTTAATATTGATGATATTTGATTGTCAAAAAGAACACAATGTTTTTTGTCCTTAAAAAATTACAAATGATATTAAATATGTGGGCTGGAATTTCTAATAAACAATTTCGCAATCATTATATGCCTCTGTGCTTTTTCAAAGGCTTTACTTAAGTTCAATGAAAAACGTTGACAAATAATTTCCTAAATAATCTTTGCATGTATTTAATATACGAAGTAATGCAAATGCAGTTCAAGAAACTTTTCAAAACCAAATTGTTTCTTTTTAGCTTTTCATTATATGGTCCTGAAATAAAATTATCATAAATAAGCATTTCAAAATTTCTAGAAAAAATTGTTGACATAAATTGAACGCATTTGAATTCCCTGTTTAGGGGCTCGACTCATTTAGAAAAGCTTCAATATTTCAGGAAGAAATGCCCTTTTCGATGCAGATATTGAATATTTTGACTAGAATCTCAACAAAATTGTGTGCATCCTTTTTAAATAAAAAATATATATATCCCGATTACTGGTTCCTTGCTGGCCGAAAAAACTATTCAATTTCATGCACAGATTTACCGAAATTCTGATTCAGTTTTTCAGCAATCAGTGAATTTATCACAAATTTCTGAAAGCGCATAACCTTAAAAAATCTATCTATACAAGGGGAAAAAGATATCGGCTGCCCGGATATCTACAACTCAATTTACGCTTAAATTTAGTTATTTGATATCGGGTATGGATAGTAGTCATGTCTTTACATGAAGACGCCTCTTCACAATGGCCCACAATGTCTCTATCGGATTAAGGTCGGGACTATTGCCCGGACATGGTAATGGTGTAATCCCAAATGATCTGAGGCATTCCATAGATTTCTTGGAAGTGTGACAAGGAGCCTTATCTTGCATAAACACAAAATCACCGTGTGGGAACCATTCCCTAACTTGTGGTATCATCCGGCTCTGTAGCACCTCCACGTATTGTTCAGAGTTCATAGACCCTTCGACAATGTGCAGACGGCCGGCACCTTTTGAGCACATCATGGCCCACATCATAACCTTAGTGGGATGTTTTACGGTAGGGGTAGTTGATACTAGCCTACTTGATTTGCGCCACATTCGTGGGGTAGAGGCAATTTGACATTGGAACGTTGACTCGTCCGAAAACAGGACCTTGGACCAATCCTCATGNCATAACCTTAGTGGGATGTTTTACGGTAGGTGTAGTTGATACTAGCCTACTTGATTTGCGCCACATTCGTGGGGTAGAGGCAATTTGACATTGGAACGTTGACTCGTCCGAAAACAGGACCTTGGAGCAATTCTCATGAGTCCACGTGGAGTGCTCTTATGCCAAATTTTTGCGTTTATCACACATAGCGCGAGCCAACATTGGTTTAACCTTTGGTTTAACCAATGCTACACCTTGCTCATGCAGGCGACGTTGCAAAGTCTTGTATGAAATATCAACACCGGCTTGCCGCATATCATGGCTGGGCTAAGGTCCTTCGTTGAATTACACGATCAGTAGTAGCACTTGTTCGACGTTTGCGTCCACAACGACCATGTCCAGCTGTGGTTGATACATCAGCTTTCTTTACACCCTGAACAGTACGCTTACTAACGCAAATCTTAAAAGCAATTTCATCAATTGTGTGCTTTCCACCTTTTACCAAAGCCAAAATAGCTGCTCTTTGAGTGTTAGTTGTATCTTTGACTTTCACCATGGCATAAACAAATTTACAGTAAACTATAGTAATAATTGTGAGTGTGCAAATGTAGATTATTTATATTCACAGGCTGCGTGAAGCTATTGATGTGAATGAAATAGTAGTTGACTCATCTGCCGTTAGCCAATCATCTGTAATATGTGCATGCGAGCAGCGTATGTTTGAGCTTTCTTACATAAAGATGTCTTATTCAATTGAAGGCTAACATGGAGATGTCTTGACACCGATATAGGGTAGACCGGGGCGATATGGACACTTTTTACTTTATTGTTAAATTCCCAACTTAGTTTAAGGCGACATTCTAAGCTCTTATTATAGTTATAGGTACAAAAAGGTTATTTAACAAAAACAATTCCAATTTTATTGAAGAATATAACATAGCAAAAAATATGCATCCTATAAAAATACACGTAAAACTATGTATAGAAAAACCGCACGGGGCGAAACGGACACTTTAGAAAAAACGAAAATACAGTAGTAATAATAGTAATATGGTGGTAACTATGGTTAGTATAAGAAGTTCCTGTGTTCACTCTGTAAATTCCACACTATTCATTCGCAGAAATAGCACATCGTCGAACCAAAACATGATTCGCATGACCATCTGCCACATTGGCCACAAAGAAACCAATCTTCAGTTGCACTCTCCCAAATCGCTTGACAAACGTTGCATTGATTTTGAACACTACCAATTATAGTGGCTGACGATGATGATTCACCTCTACCAGCTGACTGTATGATTGGTTTTGGTCTGCATGCATTTGGTTTCGTAGGAGAAGATTCATTTGTTTTCGAAGAAGCCGTGGATTTTGTACAATTTAATTTAACTTTCAATCTTTTGGGATTCTTAGCTTTTGACTTTAAAACATCATCTGTCGATATGCGTGGATTGTGTGGTTTGATATGGACCATGTTTGCCATCTTCTTTGGGCTTTTCAAAATCTTTCGCAAAGCAACTGCGGTGCTGGATGACAT
>CABFPE010000622.1:27879-40245 GCA_900660155.1 Hofstenia miamia | reverse complement strand
TATATATTTTGTAGCATCGACTGATTTAGTCTCATAGCAATAATAAAGCACAAATAACAGCTACAGTATGAAGCGTAGTAAACAACTATGAGTAAGCAACAAGAGAGAGGAAGTCTACGAAAGCAACTAACCATGTGGCATGAGTAATTTAGTATAACAAACGGCAAGGGAATTGTAATTAATAGTACCGAGAGCGTAAGACACAAATTACAAGCAAAACCATGATTAGAGAATTTCACTAGTACTTCGTGGCCGAAGCCAGAGTGCATCATCACAGCCATTGAAATTAATTTAACAATGAGCAATGCCATTAAGTAAATGAGCATGGAAGAACCGGACATAAAATCACAAGAGGGATGCACTTATGCACCCTCAGACCTACACCGGCTCTTCCTGAAAACCAAGCAAATTTAGCTAGACATTGTTTGATAATTTAGCTTAGGGAAAACGAATGAGCAACCAATTGAAGTGAAACCAAAAAGTTTTATTGCAAATGCGTCACGATTTTTATCTATATAAAATTCAATATTTAACAGGTACTGGTGGCAGAAGTCATGTGGTGGCAAATTACGAAATTTGAAATTAAACAAAATGGCGGCACTAAATTAAGTAAGAACTTGCGCCCAACAGTTTATGTTTGATATTTGAAAGAAGGGACTGACCACTGCTACACACCTGCACAAAACTGGTTGTTGAAGAGAATTCTGAGTGCCAACTAAAAATATATATATTTTTGTAAAAGTTTATATTGTAGAGTCACTTGGGGACATTTGAATATTTATCTAGAATTTTATTAATTTCTAATTTTGTAATTTCGTATTTCCGACGTCACCTCGTAATTTCGAGGTTAAGATTTGTTGTAGTTACTTTGTCTTACTTTCTATGATGTTTACTTTTAATTTGGTTATTCAGATTATCTGTAATATAATTATTGCTTAAGTCACGACGACTATTTGGGAGTCCTGCTAACCTGGCACCAGTGTGATGCATAATGCTGGATGGTTTGCAGTCTAATTTGTGGTTCATATAAGGTTACGACTAGGTATAGGGAAATAATAAACCTTTCGTTCTTGTCATACATGCACTTATAACAATTGACACAGAGATTAAATTATTCCATTGGTGAATGTGAATGTGCAGCAGTTATGTGCTATTTAATAGTTCGCTGAGAGATAAAAACCACTTTGTGACTCCTACTTTGCACTGAGATAGAAATTAAACGTTGAAACAAGTAAGCACTGCACCCTCTAATCACAAGCTGCCTTCCCCTCAGGTAGCACTCTGGCTGGACGCCATATGAATTCCTCATCCTGGTTACAAGTTACAGTGGATGAATTACTGATGCTATCTGTTATTACAATCTCTTGTTATTTATTTTGTTGGAATTGTGGCTGCTCTATGTAGGCCTCAATTGTAACCTTCTTGCAGAGTCAACTAGTTTCTTTTTGGTAATGCAGTTATAGTCCCACACCACCGATTCTACATGGTGACCCTGACGTGATTCAGGACTGCTGCTGCTGTTTTTTCTAATTACAGTTCAGTTGTATTCTTTTGGTGTGTGAATTTGGTTCCATTACCACAGATGGATAACTGGTGTACTCATGTTAATTCATGTGGTAAGCGTCTTGGTGCTATGAGGGTGTTACCTCTCCACTTGTGATTTGTTTGTGTGGTTTACTTTTCTTGTCAGAACATTGTCACCAAACCTTTGGTGATGGAACCTATCCAACGATTTTGCTCACTGTTTTGCTATGCTATTTATTAGTTGCTTAGTTGACAGGCTCCCAACTGTCAAGGAAATTTGGTTGTTTCTACAAAAAGTTATATTCTCGTTTTTGCTTTCTTGTTACTGTATTCTTTCACTTAGAAGAGTAGTATTCTCACTCTTGTTTTTCCCTTGTCTGAGAAGAGTTACAATCTCCATTCTTTTACTTATAGTAAATGGATACCACCCATACTGTTATTTGTTCTCCTTTTGGGTCCCCCTTAGAGGGCGTCCCCTGTGCAAGGGTGGACGGCTGAGATGCCGTCCCTTGCACAGTTGGATCACTGATTAGTTTGTCTCACCCAACTTCACCAGATCTGCTGCCATGTTTACCAATTCACTGAGTGATGAACACTCAGAATTCCCCGCCAATTCCACTTCATCTGACAACCACGTTTCACCAACTCTGTTCTTCCTGCTGAGCCTCAAGGAGCCCCAAATGCTTTAACAAGCACTCTGCATTACCAAAATTTACTGGACAAATCAATGCCGTCTCCCAAACCTTCAATGAATGGTTCTTCCTGTTTGAGCTGACAATGTGTCAGTACCAGAAGACTCAAGGTGATGCCATATCGCAATTCCCCTTGTACCTCAGTGGACTGGCTTACAACCAGTATATGATATTGGACAAAGCAACAAAATCAAACTACAAATTGTTGGTTGGATATTTTGAGGCACACCATATCAAGCACCAATACAAAACCCTTCTTTGCAACATGTCTTTTCAGAAGGGCAACAATGTAAGGAATTATATAACCCAAGTGGAGAGGCTTTTCTGCTTAAGTAGTCTTTCACCAGAGTATTCGCATCATGACCTGTTCACCTACATCTGCCATGGGTTTTCACCAGCTCTTTGTTCCTGATTGGAGCTCAAGTGTGATCCAGAGGACGACCTGCATACTATCATCAGAAAAGCGATCAGTATTGTCTATCTCATGCATAACACTATTTGAATCAATAAGGATGTTGCTGATTTGAAATCTGCCTCAGGCATCAGCAAACCCCAGTTAAGGGAGGCCCATCACTAATGAAGAAAAAGGGTGATCCACCCACTAGGTGCTATTGTTGTGGACAGGTAGGCCATTTAAGAAGCACATGTACCACTGCCATGCAAATTGTCACAGATGGAGATGGATTTGTGATCAATAATGAAGCTGCCATGCTTGGCAGCAAAGCCTTGGCTTCTTCTGAGCTTTTAAACTAGAGGGAGCACTGCCTCCCAGCAAATGAGTGCAGGAGATCTTAGTGATTACCCACCTCATGCAGAACAATGTAATTCCCATTGTTATCAATGGGAGTCAAGTAAATGCTACTGTGGATACTGGAGCCACTGCCTCGATTATTAGTGATGTATGTTGCTCTGCCCTATGCATGAGCAGGGACGCTCTCAATCTGTCCATTCACAATTTGATTGACACCTCAGAAAACCCAGTCTCCCTAAGAGGCAAGGTAAAACATGTCTGATATGTATAATCATAACAAGCTGTTCCAGATCAATCTGGTAGTTGTGGACACTTCTGACCACCCACTCCCATATGACATCATTTTGGGGAGCGACTTCCTTGAATGCAACTCATGCATGATTGATTTTGGAAAAACACAGTTTCAATACAAGATGACAAAGCTACCCAGTTGACAACAGTCCTGGACAAAGAGCTCTTTTTCAATTTAACTGAGTCAATGATTGTTGAAGGCCACCACTGGACTCGCGTCCCTTTCTCTTCCTGTACAGCATATGACAGAGATGTTATGGTGTTGGGACCAAAGGAAACTGCCCAAGAGGCGTTAAGCTGTCGCCTGATCTGTGCCACATCAAGCATGGTAAATCATACGTCACTATACTTAACAACTCCTGCTCTCCAGTTCGAATTGATGTTAATAAGTTTACAATCATGGCTGTGCCTGTCAGGTTGACTGCAGTACCTTCCAATTGCGTACCCATTTGCACTGCCATACATGACCTAGAAGGACCTCTGGACCCCGTGAAGATCCTGCAAGTAACTGGGGAAACTCATCTGCACCTCAGTGAGGATGAATGCGAATCTTTGAGATTGCTGCTTTGGTGGAAGAGTGAAGTATTCAACTACAGGACAATCAGCATAGGCAAAGCTGTTGGTGAGAAACATGCAATTGACACTACAACTAATAAGCCAATAAGGCTGCTGGTCGGCAGATTCCTGAAAGTCTTAGGGACACATACGAAGACATGTTAAGTGACCTCCTAGAGACTGGTGTCATCCAGGCTAGTAATAGCCTTTACACAGTGTCTACAGTCTTCATAAAGCAGGGAGACAAGTATTGTCTTTGCATCAATTTTTGTAAACTAAATGACATTACAATCAAGGATGCTTATCCTCTGCCAAGGATAGAGGATATGCTCTATGGTACCAGCAAGTTCAAGCTCTTTTTGTATCTAGACCTATGCCAAGCCTATTGGTAGGAACCTATGAAGGCTTCAGATATTCAAAGACCACTTTTATAATGCTCTATGGTCTGTACAATTGGTGCTACATGGCTTTTGGTTTGTGCAATGCTCCTGCGACATTCCAGAGGTATGTGACAAAGGTGTTGAAAGGTGATGCCAACCTATTAGAGCATGGCATCTTGGCCCTACATCAATGATATTCTTGTTGCCAGTAACACATTTCAGGAACATCTTGACAAGTTGGAACGCATCCTTGAGCTACTCCAGAATGCTGGGTTGTGGGTGAACAGATACAAATGCACTCTTGCACATAACAAGGTCACTTTCCTAGGTCGTGTGGTCAAACCAGGAAAGATTTCCATAAAAACAAACGCCAAGGATTACCTTGACTGGATTGAGACACCTAAAAGCCATAAGGATGTGCAAAGGCTCATGGGCTTCATGAATTATTATGGGATGTTTCTCCCCAACTTGGCTGAGAAGATGAAGAACATCTCTCAGTTACTAAGAAGGTCAGTTGAGTTACAATGGATGTGGCGCAAACAGGAGGAGCTTGAGGTAATCAAGAAGGAATTGAAGAGGATCCCAACACTCAACACCCCCAACTTCTCAAAGGGTTTTACCACCAATTGCGATGCCAGTGCTGTGGCTATAAGTAGGGTCCTAAGCCAGGTAATTAATGGAGTTGAAAGTCCTATCCAATATTTCAACCTCAAACTGTGAGCTGCAGAGCTTAACTATGGTGCCACAAAGAGTGAAATGCTCGTGATAGTTGAGTCACTAAAGAAATTCAAGTACTTCGTCTTGGGCCACCCTATTACTGTGCACACTGACAACTGTGCTCTGGACTGGCTCAAAAAGTTCTCTGGTGATAAATCAAGCATCATAGCTAGATAGATAAAGTTCCTCAACAATTTCAATTTTACCATCAAACACTGACCAGGCAGACTCCATCTGAATGCTGATTATTGGACTGCTCTTCCAAGCTATGAGCATGACTTAAAGAGGCCCACAGGAAGGCAAGTGCAGTTCAGATTCATCCCCCTTATGGAATATGAAGCACTGCCAGACATCAATGTGGATCTGCACAGCAGAGCTATCATGCCTGTCCTTATGCAGGAAGAGATAACTGCAGAAGATATCTGGAAACATCAGAAAGGCAATAAAATAATGTCAGAAATCTTAGGTTGAATAGTGGACCCCCTGTTTCCAATGGGCCCACTAACAGATCAATATTTTCAGTGATACAATTGGCAAGTTAGTGATCAGGGTCTCCTCTATGCAAAAAGCAGGAACAATTGGCTGGCTATCCTGGAATATTACCAATGTGATCTAGTGAGACAAATTCATTAACATGGCCACCTGGGCATATTACAAACAGAGAAAAACTTTAATGCCAGGTACATGACCATTGTTATTCGAGCTGCAGTAAGTAGTAAAGAAAAGCAGGGGAATATATATGCAGCTTTCTCAAAATGATCAATTTTCAATAACTTTTTACACTTTTCTATTGATTTTGATATGAAAAAAGTTGTTTTTTCGAAATTCTGGATTTGGCAGCAAGGCAGTAAAAAAACTACNTACCTTAACTGGATTGAGACACCTAAAAGCCATAAGGATGTGCAAAGGCTCATGGGCTTCATGAATTATTATGGGATGTTTCTCCCCAACTTGGCTGAGAAGATGAAGAACATCTCTCAGTTACTAAGAAGGTCAGTTGAGTTACAATGGATGTGGCGCAAACAGGAGGAGCTTGAGGTAATCAAGAAGGAATTGAAGAGGATCCCAACACTCAACACCCCCAACTTCTCAAAGGGTTTTACCACCAATTGCGATGCCAGTGCTGTGGCTATAAGTAGGGTCCTAAGCCAGGTAATTAATGGAGTTGAAAGTCCTATCCAATATTTCAACCTCAAACTGTGAGCTGCAGAGCTTAACTATGGTGCCACAAAGAGTGAAATGCTCGTGATAGTTGAGTCACTAAAGAAATTCAAGTACTTCGTCTTGGGCCACCCTATTACTGTGCACACTGACAACTGTGCTCTGGACTGGCTCAAAAAGTTCTCTGGTGATAAATCAAGCATCATAGCTAGATAGATAAAGTTCCTCAACAATTTCAATTTTACCATCAAACACTGACCAGGCAGACTCCATCTGAATGCTGATTATTGGACTGCTCTTCCAAGCTATGAGCATGACTTAAAGAGGCCCACAGGAAGGCAAGTGCAGTTCAGATTCATCCCCCTTATGGAATATGAAGCACTGCCAGACATCAATGTGGATCTGCACAGCAGAGCTATCATGCCTGTCCTTATGCAGGAAGAGATAACTGCAGAAGATATCTGGAAACATCAGAAAGGCAATAAAATAATGTCAGAAATCTTAGGTTGAATAGTGGACCCCCTGTTTCCAATGGGCCCACTAACAGATCAATATTTTCAGTGATACAATTGGCAAGTTAGTGATCAGGGTCTCCTCTATGCAAAAAGCAGGAACAATTGGCTGGCTATCCTGGAATATTACCAATGTGATCTAGTGAGACAAATTCATTAACATGGCCACCTGGGCATATTACAAACAGAGAAAAACTTTAATGCCAGGTACATGACCATTGTTATTCGAGCTGCAGTAATTGATATGATCAACAAGTGTGAACAGTGCCTCTTACAGAACATGAGTCATTTCCCTGAGCAACATGCAGTGCTCAAAAGCCAGACAGCTGAGAGGCCAAAAAAGTTGTCCACATGGACTTGGAGAAACTGTCTCACAATAATGAGGGATACCAGTACCTCCTGGTTATGGTCGACCATTTTACCAAGTATGTGTGTGTGATCCAACTCAAGAACACCACAGCTGAGCGGATAGCTGAGAAGATCATGAAGGAATGGATCCTCAAGTTTGGGCCCTTGAAGAGGCTGGTCTCTGACAAAGGCCCACAGTTTGAAAACAATCTAATGACTGCCTTGAGCCGTGAAATGGAAATTTTACATGAGTTCACCATTGCCTACCATCCTCAATCCAATGGCTTGGTAGAATGTCTCAACAGAACATTAATTAAGTTGTTATGAGTAGCTTTAGCCTGAGCAGCCAGAAGCCAGTGGAGATGCATAGTCAAAGCTGTCGAGTTTTTCTACAACACCTCCATTCATGCAACTAATCAAGTAAGTCCGTTTAAAACCATGTTTGGCAGGGAATCCCTAACACCTTTATCAATGATGTTCCCAAAGTACCATGATGCCAGTGTAAACTCATATGTGGCATGGCTGATGCATGAGCTACATAGCATCCATTTAACTATCTGCCACAACATGGGCCAGTTGGCCATCAGGCAGAAAATGAATTTCAACTGCAAACTGTACTATGAACTGCACCATCAAGGTGATAAGGTGTTTGCATATTTTCCACGCCCTGTCACGGATCAAAACCAGGTGTGAAAGCTGGTTACAAACTGGAAGGGGCCTTTTACAATCAAGAAGGTACTAGATCACAATAAGTATATGCTTAGTAATGGAAGGTGGTTCACTTCCAACAGCTCAAATGAGCAATCAAAGATCAAACACGTAATTTTAGATGAGAACACTGAATTTACACTTGTAGACAATGGTATTGACGTATATGAAACATATGATAATTTAACTGAATATCCTGAAGAGGATTTTACTGATTCTGATTTTAATGATACTAGTGTCACTGACATGAAACTAAGTACTAACCAAGTATTGCCCCAACATTGGGCTAGAGAGATCACTTTGTCAGATCCCCATAGTTGGGACCTTAACCTTAATATTCTGCTTAGAGATGATCCCCAGTCAACATAGTGGAAAGAAGTGAGGCCCGCCATCTCCACCTCAATGTCACTAAGCAGGCTGGAGGATTAACATCAGTTAGGGTTCAGATGCTTCAACAAGGCGTGGGAGATGCGTATCCCCGCCTGAAGAAGCAGGTGATCCAAAGTGAGTATGCCATGAGGACGCTGAGCAGATTCCAATCTCATCAAGGCAATGTGTAGCCCTGACTGTGAGGAGAGCCAATAGCCCACTGCAACCCAGTCTCACTACTACATGGGGAGATGGATATCTCCAAATGCATGGGACAAGTTGCCTAAAAACTCTGTTGGTAGTGTACCATTTAGTGATATAACAAATGTAAATCAACCCCCATCTACCACCAATCAACTACCACCTGTTTCTGAGAAGCTAATGGTGTGACAAAGAAGTCTGAAGTCCTCTTTGATCCTGAAAGACTCACCTACCCTGAATGTAGTTACAATTGCTTTATCAAGACCACCAGAAAGATCAAGAGGGGAAAATACATCAAAACTAATATCAGACTCATCTGGAAGGCAATGGAAGACGACAATGGAGCGAGTAATTTGCATGGTCGATTCAAGAACTTGCAAAGGAAAGTGGATAGCACTCCACATGGCCAACTTGAGGGTGAGTGGACTAACACCATCAAAGTTGTGAGTACTACCAAAAGCTTATTCAAGGGTGTTGGGATGAAAGCAGAAGAAGAAGACACGCACAGGATACCTGAAATATCTAGAAGAATGAGACAACATGCAACTAAGGACACTCCTAGAGAAACATAAACATATATTCAACTACGGAAAGATAAGTGTAGGCCAGGCAGTAGGCGAAAAGCATAAAATCGTCATGACAACAGACAAACTGATCAAACTACCAGTCAGAAGGGTGCCTGAGCAGCTGAAAGAAGAATACAATCATATACTAGAAGAACTAATCAACAATAAAATCATCCAGCCAAGCAAGAGCCCATATGCAGCACCAACTGTGTTCATAAAACAGGGAAATAAGTACCAGCTATGTATCAACTTTTGTAAACTAAATGAGGTAATAAAGAAGGATTCGTACCCCCTACTGCGGATAGAGGACATGCTCTACGAAGCCAGTAAACATAAATATTTTACAACTTTGGATTTATGCAAGGCCTATTGGCAAGTGAAGAAGGAGGAAGTTGACATTGAGAAGACAGCATTTATAACCCTATATGGGCTGTACGAATGAATATATATGGCGTTTGGACTCTGTAATGCACCAGCAACATTTCAGAGGTATATAACGAAGGTACTGAAAAACAAGACACACAGAATGGAAGAGGGAGTCGATGCCTATATAGATGACATCATAGTCACAAGTGATACAGTCCAAGAACACCTGGAAAAATTGGAGAGGACACTAATGATTCTAGAAAACGCAGGACTCCGGATCAACGGAAATAAGTGTGATATTCTGAAAGAGAAAATAGTGTTCCTCAGAAGAATGATAGAGAAAGGCAGAATATGCATGAAGGAAAACTCCAAAGAGATGATCCAAAAGATAGAAAAACTGAACAACAAAAGAGACATACAGAGAATTATGGGATTCTTCAATTATTAAGGAAACTTTATTCCAAATATAGCTCGAAAAACGGCAAAGATGACCCAATTGATGAGAAAGTCAGTACCATTCATATGGACCTGGCAAGAGCAAGAGGAACTTGACAACATCAAAGAGGAACTCGCAAAATTACATTCCCTCACCACACCAGACTACAATGAGAAATTCATACTAGACTGCAACACAAGCAAGGTAGCAATTGGAGCAACATTTGGACAAACAAGAAGCAGGAAAGAAGTACCCATTCAGTTCCTCAGCTGCAAGATGAGGGCAAGCAAAGAGAACTACGGCTCCACCAAGGTAGAAATGATTGCACTGATTGAAAGCATCAATAAATTTCGATATTTCCTTATAGGAAGAGAATTTAGAGTATGAACGGACAACAGTGGATTGGCCTGGCTGAAGAAGTTCTCAGGATACAAGTCAAGAATAGTATCCAGGTGGATTGAATACCTAACTGAATTTACATTTACAATTGAACATAGAAAAGGCACATTACACAACAATGCGGACTTCTGGACATCACTTCCAGAATACCAAAGAGCCGCAGTGAAAACAGATGGAGAAAAGAAGCAATTTCAGTTCCTGCCACACACTGAATACGAGGAATTACCAGAGATAAACGTGGACAAAAAAGGTCAAGCAGTACTACTGATACTCATAAGAGAGGAGATAATGGAACAAGAGATAGTGGACAAACAAAAAGACGATATAATCCTAGGTGAGATTATAAAAAAGATTAAAGAACCTCAGACTACATTATCTAAAGTAACAGCAGGATACTATGAATGTTACAAATGGAAGATCAACAAGAACAGACTATTATACATCAAAGCTGGAAATAACTGAATCACAATACCTGACTACTTCAAGAGGGAATTGATACAGAAGATACATGAGAAGGGTCACTTATGAATAACACAGACGGAGAAAATGTTCAACACATGATTCATAATGACAGCCGTCAGGAAAGTCATGGAAGACATTATCAACAAGTGCATGACATGCCTTCTAAACAACAAACAGCACTTCCTGAAACAGCAAGCACTGCTAGAAAAAATTATCGCAACTCAACCTAATGAAATAGTCCATATAGATCTGGAGATGCTATCAAAGGATGCTGAAGGCTATCAGTACCTACTGGTAATGGTGGACAACTTCACCAAATATGCAAGGATGGTCCTGATGCGAAACACCACAGTGGAAACCACAGCTGAGATAGTCTTAAAAGAATGGGTACTGAGATTGGGACCAATGGAAACGATCATAACAGATAAAGGGCCTCAATTTGAAAGTGGACTTTTCCAAGAAATGGTGAAGCTCCTAGAAATCGCAAGCAAACGAACAACCACCTATCATCCGCAGGCCAACAGAGCAGTGGAACGACTCAATCGAACATTAATTAAGCTAATCAGAGTAGCAACAACACGAATAGGAGGAAGCAGATGGAGAGAGGTTATCGAAATGATCGAATACTGTTACAACACCTTGGTACATGCAATGACTGGAGTATTACCATTCAAAGCCATGTTCAGAAGGGAGGCAGCAACCCCACTCTTGATGCAGTACACCAACTACAGCAGAAAATTGGACAATGCATATGTACAACAATTAAGAAACCAGATCACAGGAATTCACGAAATGATGTGTCACAATATAAAAAAGTCAGCAGTGAGACAGCAACGCAATTATAATAAAAAAATCTATGGTCACGCACACAAGGTAGGTGATAAAGTATATGAGTTCACACTGATTAAACTCATAGACACAAACCAAGTCCGGAAGTTGAAAACAGTATGGTCCGGCCCCCACATGATAACACAAACACTACCAAACAATGAATATATGCTAGACAACAGTAGACTATTACATTTTCAAAACCTGAAGAAAGCAACAGCAGATATCAAAAGACGAAAAAAGATGACAATGCCGAATTCAAAATATGCCAAATTAATGGCAATGAAATTATATATGATATGTATGATTTAGACAGCGTACATGAAAAGAATTTGATGACGAGTACACAGCAGAGATCAGAAATGATGATCTGAGCCAGAGTGTTGCCCCAGAGGACAGTGAGAAATAAACCTATATATGACCCTGAAACATGGGATATAAATTTACTAACTGCATTTAGGAAATTAGAAGAAAATGATGCACCCACCAATAAAAAAGAGAGTGCACAGAACCCAACAACTGGACCAGCTCTCAACAATGAACAGGAGAAGGAGAGTGTGAAGAAGTTCTCAAACTGGACATCGAATCAAGGGCAGAAGGGACAAGAACGAAGAACCAATGAATAGACGACGTAGAGTGAGAAGGTGTCCTAGTAGTCCTCAAGGCCAATTCAAGGGCAGAGAGACCAAGGGCCAAAAAGCCTCTCCCACCAGGGATCTGCACTGCCAATTCAAGGGCATGCAGAAAACTGGTGTGCAGCACAACTTTCCCTCCCAAAGTCCATGACGCTGACTCAAGGGCGGTGAGACACAAGGAGTTCCAGGGGAAGGTGTAAGTGGTGGAAGAACTGTGGAGATATGAAAGTGATTCAAGGCTGATATTATCTCATCTGGAACCACAGCTGGTCAAGTGCCAATAGGAGTAACTGTGAGCTGATTCAAGGGCAAAGCAGTAGAAAATATTAGCACAGATTCACAGCCTTCAGACTGTGAACCAAGCACCAGTAAAATACCATTAAGGATTACTCAGCTACACGCCTCCTCAGAAACAACGTCAGAAAGAAGGGTTAGATCAAAAGAGAGAGAAAAATGAATGTTGAA
>CABFPE010000622.1:6812-19368 GCA_900660155.1 Hofstenia miamia | reverse complement strand
GGTGTGTTCCTGGAAATGCACGTCTACTCTTGAGTGTCGATCCTGTCTTCCAAGCTCTCTGCTTTACCTAAATAAGTTGAGTTAAGTAAGTAGCTACAAAGGCTCTTGCATATTAAATTAGTTTAATAAACCGCACACTTATTACAAAGGAGAGAAAACGGAAAAGTGTCAACTCGGATTCGTGGTTAATCTAAGAAAAGTAATAGCTTTCTCTAAATAACACCCTCACGTTGAGTTGGCATGATTCTACACAAAATTGGGATTCACAAGAGAAGAATTATTGAAATCGCACAACTGGTTGATAAATGCATCAGGTGAATACATAGATACAAAAGGAACACTGGAAGCAGTGAGAATAAAAATAGCAAACAAGACATTCAAACAATCACTAATCATAGTGGATACTCACAGAAATCTATTACCCTACGAAATCATATTAGGAGATGATTTTCTATCGAAAAACAAATGTGTAATAAACTATTGAAACAGAACAATAAGAGTTGAAGAAGAAGAACAACAAGAGAAAGATATGCTATTCAAACTAATGGAAGACATGAAACTACAACCTTACCACTGGAAGATGCATACAATTAGGTGTGAAAAAGAGATAACAGTGGAAGTAATGATATATGAACAAACAGGAATTAATTCGAAAAGAATCTCAATGCTGTTAAGCATCTGTGCCATCAAAGAAGGTGAAGGAAAAATTCCAATACTCAATGCCACAAATAGAAATGTCAATATAAATCGGAAGAAGGTGAAGATTTATGGAAAATGTGTGAAATCTAGCATAAGAATGATCTGGAAGCCTATAGAAGATGATGGAGTTAGTAATCCACAATGCCAACTAGAGGGCGCGTGGATGAAAGAACAAGAAACCATCGGGGTTAGTAATCCACAAGTTCAACTAGAGGACGTGTGGATGAATGCCAAAGGCGAAAAAAGAACAAAACAAGAAGACGATGGAGTTAGTAATCCATAATGCCAACTAGAGGGCATGTGGATGAAAGCACAAGAAACTATTGGGGTTAGTAATCCACAAGGTCTACTAAAGGACGTGTGGATGAATGCTGAAGATGAAGAAAAAATACCAAGTATAAAAGAAGAGGATTACAAACACTTAGATCAGAGCAAGAGAGAATCATTACAGAAATTACTAAGAAAACATAGTCAAATCTTTAACTTTGGTGAAATAATCTTCAGACAAGCAATCAGCAAAACACACAAAATAGTAATGATGATGGACAAACCAATAAAGTTACCAGTAAGAAGATTCCCCAAACAATTGAAAGATGAATACAATAGAATTCTGAACAAATTAATCAACAAAGAAATAATAAGACCAATTGAAAGTCCATATGCAGCACTGACAGTATTTGTCAAACAAGGAAAAAAATACAGATTGTTTATTGATTTCAGAAAATAAACGAGGTAACAAAAAAAGCTCCTATCATTACCAAGAATCAAAGACATGCTGTACAAGGCAAGCAAGCACAAATATTTTAAAGTGATAGACTTGTGCAAAGCCTATTGGCAGGTACAAATGGAACCAAAAAATATAGAAAAAACAGCATTCATAACACCATATGGACTATATGAGTGGATATACATGGCGTTTGGACTATGCAATGCACCAGCAAAATTCCAATGTTATATCACAAAAGTTTTAAAAAATAAGCAAAACAAAATCAAGGAAGGAATAAATGCCTACATTGACGACATAATCATAACAAGTGATACCATAGAACAACATCTACAAAAACTCGATAGAACATTGAAGATATTAACATGCGCACATCCACGTCGGTGCCTCAGAGGCACTGCTTGATTTATTATTTTAAATTTTACTTTAAAATAACATTTAAAATGTGTGAACGTTTATGAGAACTTATTTAATACATATTGAAACATATTCATGATAATTATATATAATTATATAAGAAAATAAGGAGTCACATGTTAAACACAAAAATAAAATCATGGCAGTTACTATGCACATATTTTAGTTCCAAATACATAANAGTTCTTGACTTCTAGGGGCAATCGTTGACCAGTAAGAGCTCTTGTTCTTAGGGTAGATGTCACAAGCTCTTTTGCCAAAGATTCGAGGAATAACTTTCTGCCGCCTTGGCGAACACCAGGGAAAACATTTGGACGATTATGGCGAAATACAATCCAGGCATTGTAGGCCGCAATATTTAGAATCTGATCAAACACTCGTTTGGTCCATCGCCGTGTACACTTTTTTACATCGTATTGCTTAGTACACCACGATAACATATCGACACCTGGTTTACATTTGTTGTATGTTATAATAGATAAAGGTTTACCAGTGTCTCCGTCAATAGCAGCATCAAGGTGTTCAGATGAGAGGGTAAGAACTGACTTGAAATTTCTCTCGGCGTGTCTAGGAGGAATGTAGGCAGATAATGTGCAATTTGGATGGTATAAGGTTCAAATATATCATTCTGGGTTAGTTACCATCCAAATGTTGACGTCATATTGATGCAGGGACACACCTCTTATCATTTCAAAGGATACAAAGCACTGATAAGTTCTGTTGAAGACACCAGTCAACTAAGAGATAGTCACTGAAAAATCGATCACATACAACTCCACAACCTTGTGGTAAATTCGCTGAAGCAACCAACTGCTTCAAAACATTTGTTCCACTATAATACTGTGGTTCTAGTGCTTGACCACGGACATATGGATCTATGCAAAAGACATACTGGTTATCAGAATCACAAATGAGGTACATTTTTATACCATAACGGTCAGGCTTGGAAGCGTTGTAATTTTTATAGGGCAATTTCCACAAAATGAAAGAATTTGTTCATCTACTGTAGCATAATTACGCGGGGTCCAATGTAATGTACAATTATTAGAAAAAAGTGTGTGTACTTCTCTGACAGCTTCAAAACGATCGTTCTGACGATGTTGTAGTCTTGTTTCATAGTCATCGAAATGCAATACACTATGAATAAATTGAAATTTATTGCGAGACATTGTGGCTTTGCATAGCGTGTCACCAAGCTGTTTATCCCACAGCATATTACACGGTATTCGTTGATTTCGGTCTTTGCCAATTTTGTAGCGGAGTCCAATGTAGGCTAATAGATCCTCACGATCAAAGTTGATGTTTGAATAACACGTGTCTGGGTGCGTTTGCTTATAAATAACGCTGGCGTTCAATGTATGCAGATAGACGATGTCAAGAATGTTGGGAGTAAGGAATAAACTCCATGTCTTAAGAATAGTATTTGCATTTTGTGCTGCAATTGATTTTGGACCAGCAGGACAGTTGCGTAAATTCCGAATATTTTGCCTAGGGGGTTGACCAAGATTAGGAGCATCAATAAACCATTGTGTGCAATCAGGAGCAGTATTTACAGCAGCTTCTATGTCAATATCCTCCACATCACTTTCTTCTCCCGATTGGTATTCAACTGAATCATCTTCACTAACATCATCGTTGCCTGACCAGTATTCATTAATATCACTGTAAGATAAATCCATTGTGAATGTATGCAAACTAGACTGACAATTATACAATACAAGACATGCTTTATGCTGCTATAGTCATTTTATATTGGCCCATGAAATTCACCTGTTACACTGAGTGTGAAGAGTGGAAAGACAGAGTATTGATTGCTCTGCATATATAATTATTGTACTGTGTTGATGCATAAAAGCATGTATTGATTTACTTACATTCCTACCTAAAAAGAAGGTGCCTCTGAGGCACTGACGTGGATGTCCATGAACTAACAATTTGAGCGGATATGCGTGAGTTAAAGGATGCTGGATTAAGAGTAAATGGCAACAAATGCGATATATTAAAGAAGAAAGTGATATTCCTAGGACGAATAATAAGCCAAGGACAAATTAGCATGAAAGACAATGCATGAGAAATGATAAGAAAAATCGAAAAACCAAACATGAAGAAAGACCTACAAAGAATAATGGGTTTCTTTAATTACTATGGTATATTTATACCAAACATCGCAGGAAAAATGGCAAAAATGACAAACTTGATGAAAAAAACTGTACCATTCATGTGGACCTGGGAACAACAGGAGGAATTAGATAAAAAAAACATGAACTATCCAAATTACCTTCTCTGAACACTCCGGATTGCAGAAAAGAATTTATATTAGATTGCAATGCAAGCAAAGTGGCAATAGGAGCAGCAATTAGTCAAATAAAAGAAAGAAAAGAAGCACCAATACAATTCTTCAGCAGAAAACTAAAAACAAGTGAAGAGAATTACGGTTCCACAAAACTGGAGATGCTTGCATTAATAGAAAGTATAAAAAATTTCGACACTTTTTAATTGGGAAAAAATTCTGAGTGAGGACAGATAATAGCAGCCTCGCCTGGCTAAAGAAATTCTCAGGGGACAAGTTGCCAATAGTCTCACACTAGATAGAATATCTCAACAAATTTAATTTTCAATTGAAAATAGAAAAGGAAAACTTCACTCTAATGCCAACATCTGGACCTCATTACCAGAATACGAAAGAGATCTCAAAAAGAAAGAAGGAAGCAAAATGGAATTTCAATTCATACTGCACAATGAATATGAGGACTTACCCAATATAAATGTCAACAAAAAAGGAAAAGCAATCATACTAATCATGATTAAAGAAGAGATAGCTGAAGATGAAATAATAGACAGACAAAATCAGGGCATAATACTAAAAGAGATAAAAGAAAAGCTAAAAGACCAAGAAAAGAAGTTATCAAAAAATGCAAATAGCTATTTCAATTGATACACATGGAAAATGAATGACAATGGATTACTGTACACCACAGGAAAAACCAATCGGATAGCGATACCTGAATATTTTAAAAGAGATTTAATAAGAAACAGGAGTAAGAAAGGTTACAGAAGACGACATAAACAGGTGCAGCACATGTCTATTGAACAATCCACAATACTTCCCAGCACAGAGAGCACCATTGGAAAAAATTATATCCACCAAACCAAATGAGATTGTGCATATCAATATAGAAATGCTATCAAGAGATGAAGAGGGGTACCAATATCTATTAGTAATGGTAGACAATTTCACAAAATACGCCAAAATGATTCTGATGAAAAACACGACAGCTGAGGAAACAGCAAACATTGTATNACATCGCAGGAAAAATGGCAAAAATGACAAACTTGATGAAAAAATCTGTACCATTCATGTGGACCTGGGAACAACAGGAGGAATTAGATAAAAAAAACATGAACTATCCAAATTACCTTNTGAACAATCCACAATACTTCCCAGCACAGAGAGCACCATTGGAAAAAATTATATCCACCAAACCAAATGAGATTGTGCATATCAATATAGAAATGCTATCAAGAGATGAAGAGGGGTACCAATATCTATTAGTAATGGTAGACAATTTCACAAAATACGCCAAAATGATTCTGATGAAAAACACGACAGCTGAGGAAACAGCAAACATTGTATTAAAGGAATGGATACTAAAAATAGGCCCAATGGAAACAATAATAACAGATAAGGGACACCAATTTGAAAGTACATTTTTTCAAGAACTTGCCAAATTACTTGAAATCAATTGTGAAATAATGACAGCTTACCATCCACAAGTGAACAGAGTGGTAGAAAGGCTAAATTGTACACTAATAAAACTCATAAGAGTAACCACATCGAGAATAGGAGGAAACAAATGGAGAGAAGTCATACAAATGGTTGAATATTTTTACAATACTTCAGTACATGCAATGACAAAAGTAACTCCATTCAAAGCAATGTATGGGAGAGAAGCAGTGACACCACTATCAATGCAGTTCTTGAACTACTCACAGAAGTTAAACAACCAATTCATAAAACAACTGAAACAGCAAATAACAACAATTCATGAAATGATGTGCTACAACACAAAAAAGTCAGCAACAAGACAAGAGCATAACTATAATAAAAAAATATACAGACACACACACAAATTAGGTGACAAAGTTTTTTCATTTACACCTATCAAGGTAAATGATGTTAACCAAGTATGAAAGTTAAAAATGGTATGGTCAGGGCCATACACAATTAAAAAGGTATTAGACAATAATGAATACATGTTAAGTAATGAAAAAATTTTACACTTTCAAAATTTAAAAAGAGCGATTACTGATATTGAGGGCACGACCCTAGATGAAAACGCAGAATTTAAGTTAGTACGTAATGAAGGAGAAAACAGATATGAAATGGAGGAAATAGAGAGCCTTCCTGAAGATGAATTCGAGGAAGAATTCACACACAACATACAAGCGGATGAAATACAAAAAAGAATAATGCCTAGAAGGGCTGCAAAAGAAAATATAAATTATAACCCTGAAACATGGGACTTAAACCTAATATCTCAGTTGGAAGATGAAACAACAATCCCCCAAACAAGCACATGATCAGATGCATTGCCAATCCAACCAGTGAGAAGAACACACTGAACAGAGAGGGACTGTGAGAATGTCAGACAATGAGATGAACCAAAAGAAATACCTAGTAGTCGTCAACACCAACTAGACGGCATGGCGACCAATGGTAGCATAGAAGACCAAATGCTTAGTAGCCCTCAAGGCCAATGAAAGGGCAGAGCAAACCAAAGGCGACAACATCAATACACGGAGTAGTCTGCATCATCAACTAGAGGGCAATCAGACAAAAAGTGCTTGTAGTCGAAGTCCCAATCTTCCTTCAAGTACTCCACACCACCAACTAGAGGGTAAGTGGAGGAATGAGTATCCAGGGGAAGGTGTAAGTGGTGGAAGAACTGTAGTAATACGAAAGCAACTAGAGGCTGATGGTACTGCAGAATCCACAGCTGGTCAAATGCTAAGGGAATGTCTGGAAGGAAACTGACCAAAAGGGGACCAACTGGAATCCATTAGCAGTGGTTCAGAAATAGAGTATGAACTGAACCCAGTGCTAGAAGACCTTTAATACTCACTCAAGAAATGCTACATGCCCCCTCAGAAAGCATGAAAATGATGTCCAAAAGCATGATGCACTCAGTTAAACAAAATAGAAGGATGTCAACTATAGATGGAGAGAAACTGCATCCATATTTCATACCAAAAATAAAAATGATATACAATGCCTATGAAAAACTGTCCCCAGAAACATGAAGTCTAATATGAAGACAAATAAAAACAGAGAAGACAAATATGCCAATTGTTCTAGATAAAGAAAATCAACCAATGGTAAACACAATAATAAGTTACCCACAAAGAATGGACAAAGCACTCAAACACCCATATTTCAGTAGCACCATTCACATCAATTTTGGCGACAATTTTACACTAGCCAATGTTCAAAACATAATAACATCGAAAGATAAAATCGCAAAAATCAAACAAATCAACCTGGACAAAGAAAATCTGGTACTAATTCACATATTAAAGGAAAAGGAATACACTAACAAACTGGAGAAACAGCTACAAGCAACGTTAAGACTAGCAGAACAAAACGATGTACAAATTGTAATAATTGTGATCACAACAGAAAAAGAAATACCAAAATTTCTCTATGAAATGAGTATGCAAGTTCAAAACGTATTCCTAAAAGAAAAAACGCAAGATGAAACAACAGTATCAGAGTTCATATAATTTGACTTACAAATTGACTACTGGGAAACATTATATTGATTAATGGTAGAGCCATGGATAGCAGTAGAGCTATATCAACAAGCAAAAACAATAGAACTGACAACAAAAGCAGAAGATACCAAAAAACTCATGCAACTGGACATAAAATGCGGTATCAATCAATGACAGGAACATCTAAAACAAATACAAGAAACATGGAACAACATGAAAATGTCAAAAACTACAGAAGAAAAATGGACAAAAATCATCATAGAAGCCCCGTCAAAATGATACCACAAATCAGTGGAAATCTTATTACAGGAAATCAACAGGGCATACAAGCTCAACACTAAGAAGAATTTCAAATCTTATATGTTCAATGAAATCAATGCCCCCAAGATAAGATATAGAACAATGATATGGATACTGGCCATATATCTGACACAAGATGAAACACTAAAAATTCCCATCTGTAGAAACACAAGAATAAAACTGAGCAAAGATGCAACATATGAAATCCCATTCTCCCCCATAAATACAGCAACAAAAAACTGGATGCTGAAAAGCAACATTGAAAAATTCATCTCTCCAGACAAACAAGAAAAACCCATACAAATGGTGCAGAAAAGACTACTGAGAATCATCACAGATAAACACCTGATGTGTAAAATAACAATGGTAACAATAGCTAATAAAACAGGAATATGCCCAAATGAAATCACACTATTTGATGACGCAACACGAAAATACATTTGGGGTGCAACAGCTGATACAAAATTACGTGAAAATTGAAGAACAGCTGTGGATAATCACAAAAACATTAATAAAGAGGAAAATAGCCAAAACAACAGAAATAGTTGATGCTATGAAAGAGAAAAACATTGAACAAATCACAATGTAGGAAACACACCATTTCACAAGAGAAAACCCAAGTTGCTCATTTCTAAAGATAATAAAGAGAGCAGAAGAAATGTCAAAAGAGGGTAGCATCAAACCAGTAGAAATACTCAACATAACAACTAAAACGCAAGCAGAAATGGAAAAAGAAGACAATCTACTAACAAGCTCAAACATAACACTTTCACCAAAGACGCAAGAGCACATGGATCAGATAAATATGGAAAAATGGGGAAACATAAGTCCAGCAAACACAATCAAATGGATTGACACTGAAGATGAACAATATGCCAAGAGGAAATAGAAATAACTTTGAGAAACTATGAAATCATAAAAGAAAATCACACAGTAGCAACAATGAAACTAATGTTTATGGAGGCATTCACAAAAACCAAACTCACAGAATTACTCAAAACTTACAATCAGCTAACAGTAGATGCGGATAGAAATAAAACCAGACACTCTGATAAAACTGAGCAGAAAAGGACTAACACAACAATTCTGGGAAAAATTGAATGACGCAAAAATGAACTACCCAGCAACTATAGGAATGGCAAAAGCACCAATAACATTAGGAGACTATCAAACAATAGAAGCAAATGTCAAGACAAAAATATTAAAATGCACACCATGATATCAATTCCAATGATACTACCCTGATGGAGACTACCAAAGGATAGAAAAATCGCAAAAGGATTCTTACATGAATTCAAAACATATACAAACACAAAAGAGAAGGCAAAACGACTAGTTCTATTGGAAGCATACAAGAAAACAAAAAATATAATGCTCCAACAAAACAACAAAGAATGAATATATGTATAAGGTATGATAACACCATATGAACTTTACAATGATGGGAAACCCATCCACATACAACTACAAGAACTAAAAAACGAAATAGAGGACAGATCACTAAAAACAATCATGCTATTCTCAGGGGTAAGCAACATTGTATGGATGGACATATGGAACAAAGAGTACAGATATTACAACGTATCAAAATGAGTAGAAATTATAACAATGATTAGAATGAATAAAAACAAACCAGATGAAATCACAGAAGAAGACATACAAAACAACATAAGTTTTTTTTACAAAGACGTAGAAAACACAAAAAGCCTTCTAAATATATTCAAATTTTTGTATCCCAATACTCACCTAAAATGGGGAAACATAAGTCCAGCAAGCACAATCAAATGGATTGACACTAAAGATGAACAATAATTGATAGAAACTGTTCAAAATATGCTAAGAGCTCTTTAAAGAAAAACTCAAGGAACTTAGACAACTAAAGACAATCACAGAATCAGTTAAAACAATGAAAATCATCAGATACACTGAAACAACGACAACTGAGAAAGAAACAGTGCTAAAACTAACTAAACAACCAGAATTCACAGAGTTAACATGGGAACAAACCCAAGCAGAGACACTGATAAAGAGAGTGGACACACTAGTCCATGGAGAGTGAGCAATCTTAAAATCAACACAAGCTGAGGGAGGTGTGTAGCATAATCCATCAAAAACAGCAAAGAACTACAAAAGGGGAACAAGATCAAATTATAAATTTATGTGATTTTATTAATTTTGTGTTTTTGATAAATTAGCATTAAACCAAGCCATGTAATTTGAATTCGAAATTAATTTGTGAAAATAATTACTTGTCACTTTAACTTTTGACAAATCACATGTGGACAATTAAGCTCCATGTTGATTTTGATATTGCCATCTTAATGCAGAAATTTCTGCAATTGGCAACTAAAATGGTGACAGGTACTTGTTTAATGGTAAATATGTTTATAAAAAATTTCTATAAATATGTAGAACCAGGAGAGAAATGTTGATGGAGAATAAACTCCTTATTATCTACTTATTTTTGCTTGGTTTGATTATTAATTCAAATGCGCAGCTAGGCGATTCATGCTTGTAATGATCACTAGGCTGTTGTGAGGGATGAAATGGTTTGTTGCCTAGATCGAGACAATGCATATAAGTTAGGAATAGGTATAAGGGCTTTTCATTTGCCACCTAGCTGGCTATCGATCGATTTCACTTGTTGCATGTAGTAACAAATATGAGATAAGGCAAGATCGCCACCCTAGGTGTGTTATTGTTATTTATTGTTATCTATCTTATTTTAGATCCAAATTGTTGTTTACATTAGACCTATAATGACTGAAAATGGCCTTTTATACATGAATGTTGTTTTATATATTGATGTCATCGTAAGTTTAGGAAGCTGCTATTTATTGTATATCTTAATGGTTTTTAACTCCTTTTAATCTTTCACAGCTAGTGTCAATAGTCAGTAGTTAGATTTATTATTACTACATGTAGGGTAGGAAACTGCTGCGTTATTTATTTACTAGATTTTTATATCAGCAGTTAGTGCCAATGAATGGTTGCATTAATACACTAGTAAGAATTACACTTGTATTTGAGAAGGAGTTATTAAGTCGAATAGTGTCTGCACTACTTTTTATTATCACATAGTTAGGGTACACATAGTAAGATTAGATCAAATGAGAATGAGCTGAGTCTATCAATGGATGGAACCTCACTCTGTTGCTGAATGGTGGATGGCTTCTTGGTGATCAGGTACTGCTTTGGGAAGTGAGCCCATTGTTAACTGGAGTCTCTCTTATACAGTTACCTAAATTGTGTCTGGTACATGTTATTCTAATATCACATGGATTCTAAATATAGTTTAGTATGGATAAGCTGAAACATGTACATGAGACAATGAAAGTTACTATAGATTGACATTACCCCATTTGTAAGAAATGGTATTTCAGCATCCCTAAATAGTTCTGAGTTAATACACATCTCTGGCCTTGGTGATGATTCTACATGGCGACCATGACTATACACCAAAAAACAATGACAATGCCTGGTAGAGGATATTACATTCAGGCAGTAAGCCCATTGTTAACTGGAGTCTCTCTCATATAGTTACCTAAATTGTGGCGGGTACATGTTATTCTAATATCACATGGATTCTAAATATAGTTTAGTATGGATAAACTGAAACATGTACATGAGACAATGAAAGTTACTATAGATTGACATTACCCCACTTGTAAGAAATGGTATTTCAGCATCCCTAAATAGTTCTGAGTTAATACACATATCTGGTCTAGGTGATGATTCTACACTAGTAAGTGTTGATATCACTCTTCATCCTTTAACAGCATTTCTAAATCTATGTGTGCAGTTTCATTAGGTTGTGTTGTTAAGGAGGCATGTTGTACACTTGTTGATTATCTCCTCTGTGACTTTCCTCACTGCCATTGTGATTAAACTTGCATTGAAGGTGCCTTCAGTTTGTGTAATGCCTAGATAACCTTTTTTGTGTACTTTTCTCATTAAGTCTTGTTTGTAGTATTCTGGTATTGCTATCCTGTTGTTCTATGCTTCCACATATAGGAGTCCATTCTTATTTCTTTTCCAACTATAACCTTTGTAGTAGCTTGCTGTTAATCTCAACAGTTTTAGCCTTGGTTCCTGTAGCTTTTTATAATCTCATTCAATATCACATCATCTTTTTGTTTTTCTATGATCTCTGATTCTGATATTTCTTCCTTGATTGTGATTGGCAACACATCTTGTCCCTTCTTATCAATGTTTATTTCTGCAATTCTTCATACTCCATATGCATTAGGAATTGAAACTTCTTTTTCTCTCCACTTTCTTTAGCTGCATCTCTCTGGTACTCCAGGAGCATGGTCCAGAAATAGGCATTGGTATGAAGTGTCCCTCTTTGATGTTCAATGGTGAAAGTGAATTCATTTAGATATTTGATACACCTTGATACTATTTCTGAATTATCACCTGAGAATTTCTTGAGCCATGCTAAGCTGCTGTTATCTATAGAGACTCTAAATTATTGTCTGATCAATCAAGCAAGCATCTCCAGCTTTGTTGATCCATATATTTGCCTTGCTTGGTTTTAATTTACAACTAAAAAACTGGATTGGAACTTCTTTGTTGTTCTTCAATTGTCAAACTGTCACTCTAATTGCTACATTATTAGTGTCACAATCTAAGATCAATGGT
>CABFPE010000621.1:445406-465145 GCA_900660155.1 Hofstenia miamia | reverse complement strand
TATATATATATATATATATATATATATATATGTATATATAAATTTTACTTAAACATCATTGTTTTATGTAGAGTTTTTTGTAAAAATATTTTAAATAATATTAGTAATAACAATAATGATTATCAGTAAATGAGCAACAAGAAAGGAGCTTGTATTTTCTGGCATGTCATAATTAAATATAATGATCAATCTCTCACAAATTCATTCCACTGTTTAGAAAACAAGTTACAAAAAAAAATTCTCTTTTGGAAATACAGATAGGACGACAATTATTCATCTTCTTTCATTCCCCGGTGAATGCTCTATCAGAGAAATTCTGATGGAATAAATATTCTGTCAGGTAACGCACCTTGGCATAATTTTAAAATAAATAAATTTCAAATAAGAACTGTCAGAGTCACTTGAAGTAGTGGCTGGCTCCAGCTAAGTGGTGATCAACTTCAAACCTGGAAATTGCATGGTGTCGTCTAGTTCCACGAATGCAGAGGATCATGTTTCTTAACAAGGAGAAACTAAGTTTTCATCGTATCCAGTTGCAGGTAATGGAACTTTTCAGTGAGCGACGATGCTCCACCAGATGCACTGAAAACCAGTGGTCCAAATGAGGCGTGTTCAATTTCTAGCACTCTCTGTTGGTACTGCCTTGTTTTTTTTTGTTTCATGGACTCCAATATTTTCTGCTGCAGGTCTTCAAGGATTGGTGACTGCACAAGGGATGAATACTCTTACATCAAGGAATGTGCGATGGCCATAACTCCAGAATCCAAAGACAGAGATGTCTAGCCTAGCTCCATCAGAAGTGCTAGAAGAAAAGGGCAAGGACTCCGTTGTTATTTGTGTGAGATGCGGTTATTTTTTAACATTAATACAAAGTCCACGCAATTCTTTATGACTTCTTGCAACGAAAACACCACTGGGGCAAGAGAGTGTATGTGCAATGGAGAATCTTTATTGTAAAATTTGAATTCTAACCATGATTTACCCAAAGTGAATTTTTCTTTCAACATAAATGCTTTCAATTTTCTTTTAAGCTTAATTGCACTCTTAATCAATTTAAGTTAATTTGTTAATCGATTCCAATTGTGAATTGCAACATTAATAAAAGACTGTTGCTTGATTTTTTACGAAATATAATGCTAGTATAATGATTAGTTCTTATATTGCGCTTATTGCAAAAGTTTGGAAATGATATTGAATTATCAGAAGCTAATTGATTTGTTATTTTAAAAAACTTTATCGAAATATTAAAAATAAAACGTTGATTTGGAAACAGCATAGAAGACAAAATGTAATTTCTTGTTTTGGAGGAATTTTTCTGACAAACATTCAATGCCCATTTAATTGTATTGTAAGTTTTTTTTACTAATGATTGATTTAAATTTGAAAAAGTGTATTTGCATAATTAAGACTAAAGCGTGAAATAATTGAATCATGTTGGCAGAGGGCTACGTGTGATATTGTTTTGATGCTCATTGTCATGTGCTTTAAGATTTCATTTACTTGCAGTTTTTATGTTAATTTTGAGTCAATAGTTATGCCTAGATATTTGAAGGATTCTTTAGGGGAGATTGAGGCGTTATTAAAATTAAGTGAAAAATTTGGTAGTAATACACTTTTTCCCTGAGGATTCAAGATGGAAAATTCAGTTTTTCCACAGTTGTTGTTCAAATTGTGCATGTTAAAATATTAACTCAATTTCTCACAATTTTATTGTATATCATTTATTGCTTAATTTAAGGATATATTTCCACTAAAAATGCATGTATCATCGGAGTATTGAATCAATTGACAATTCTTATGTTGCTGCATGTAGTTTATATATGCTTTAAAAAATCGCGGTAAAAAATGGTAGCTTGCGGTATTCCATCTTTTATAGATAGCCAATTAGAGAAAGTATTATTTTATTTGACGCACTGAATTCTGTTAGTTAGATAACTTGATATTAATTTAACGCTACTTTCAGAAAATCCTAGCTTTTCTAATTTCATATATAAGATAACGTAATTAATAGAGTCAAAAGCTTTTGAAAGATCGAAACAGGCCACTGCAACAAATTGGTCAGAGTCAAGAGATGATCGCCAATTTTCGGTAGCATACAAAAGAGCATCATCAGTTGAAAAATTCTTGCGGAAACCAAATTGTGTTTTTGACATTAATTGGTGTTTGAAAGGTGGTCACTAATTTGATTATGTAAGAGTCGTTCGAAAATTTTACTTATTGGCGAATTAATTGAGATCGGGCTATAATTAATAGCTAAAGTTCCATCTTTCTTTTTGAAAACCGGAGTAATGTATGCTTGTTTCAAACAATTTGGAAAGTTGTTTTGCTTTAAGGATTCATTGAAGATGAAATTCAAAGGTTCAGCAATTATAGAGGCAGTAGCTTTTAATATCCAGGAAGGAATTTTAGATGGACCACTAGATTTATTGGGTTTTANTCTAGCACTCTCTGTTGGTACTGCCTTGTTTTTTTTTGTTTCATGGACTCCAATATTTTCTGCTGCAGGTCTTCAAGGATTGGTGACTGCACAAGGGATGAATACTCTTACATCAAGGAATGTGCGATGGCCATAACTCCAGAATCCAAAGACAGAGATGTCTAGCCTAGCTCCATCAGAAGTGCTAGAAGAAAAGGGCAAGGACTCCGTTGTTATTTGTGTGAGATGCGGTTATTTTTTAACATTAATACAAAGTCCACGCAATTCTTTATGACTTCTTGCAACGAAAACACCACTGGGGCAAGAGAGTGTATGTGCAATGGAGAATCTTTATTGTAAAATTTGAATTCTAACCATGATTTACCCAAAGTGAATTTTTCTTTCAACATAAATGCTTTCAATTTTCTTTTAAGCTTAATTGCACTCTTAATCAATTTAAGTTAATTTGTTAATCGATTCCAATTGTGAATTGCAACATTAATAAAAGACTGTTGCTTGATTTTTTACGAAATATAATGCTAGTATAATGATTAGTTCTTATATTGCGCTTATTGCAAAAGTTTGGAAATGATATTGAATTATCAGAAGCTAATTGATTTGTTATTTTAAAAAACTTTATCGAAATATTAAAAATAAAACGTTGATTTGGAAACAGCATAGAAGACAAAATGTAATTTCTTGTTTTGGAGGAATTTTTCTGACAAACATTCAATGCCCATTTAATTGTATTGTAAGTTTTTTTTACTAATGATTGATTTAAATTTGAAAAAGTGTATTTGCATAATTAAGACTAAAGCGTGAAATAATTGAATCATGTTGGCAGAGGGCTACGTGTGATATTGTTTTGATGCTCATTGTCATGTGCTTTAAGATTTCATTTACTTGCAGTTTTNTTTATTAATTGCTTTAATCATTTCGTATGTAGTAGAAAAACGAAAAATGAATTGGGGTATTTTATTATTAATATTTGGTGATTGATATTTGATATTGGGTCCTTTAAATTTTCCCAAGTTAACAAATGTTTCGTTTAGTACATTATAAATGTCAAAATCATTAGTGAATGAGTTCCCATCAGAGTCTCTAATCTCCTCAATAATTGTAGATTTAGATTTTCCAGTGTTAGCAATTTCATGAATGAGCTTCCATTTGGACTTTTGGTTTGGTAAAATTTTGAATTCATTGTTAATATATTTATTAAAAGATTTACGATTTTCATTATTTGATAAATTTCCTGATTTTTTATAAGCTAAGACATTTTCTCTAGATTTTGTCAATGAGAAATTTTTAAAAGCGTTAATCTTTTCAATAATCAATTTTTTGAATAAATCAGTTAACCAAGGTTTAGATTTGTTATATTTAGAGGAAGAACTTTTAAAATTTTTGTTAGGTAATACCTTCCTTTCTGGACAGAAAATATTAAGGTGTTTTTCAAAAATTGAAATAAAATTTTCCATCATCGAATTAGTATCTTGTGCATAATACACTTAAAGCCAATTTTCTAGAGTCAGTGATAATTTTAGTTTTTCAACATCATGAAAATTTCTTTCCCGAATTGTGGTTCATTTCCTAACTATTGAATTTACTGGTTTCATTTTTTATAAAACTAATAGAAGTAATGCAATGATCGGTGAACGGAAATTCAACAGTAAAATGTGTAAGTTTTGAAAAATCGTTATCGGACACTATGAAGTAATCAATAACCGAGCTACTCGTTGCAGTGACCCTTAACGGCGTAATTTATTTAACAATATTCAGATTAGACATATTTAGTAAAATGATAATTTTATCTCGATCTTTTTGGGCCAAATAATTAATGTTGGAGTCTCCTATTAAAACAATATCATTATTTCCAGAAGCAGCTAAAACCAATTCATTTTCCAATTGCTCAATGAAAATATTCGGAATGTAACCAAGTTTAGGTCCACGTTTCGTAAGCATCTTCCACCATGATAGGACATTTTGGATCTCTCTTCCACCTGCACCATCATCCGCATAGAATATGCGTTGTCCTGATGGGTTTGTGTTGTCATACACCAGTGGCAGTTTCGCAATGCTGTACATGGCTATTAATGCAACATCATCTTGAGTGGTACCTTCCATATACTATTTTCCCTGGTTATCTTTCTCTATACAATTTCCATTTTCATATAAGCGAATTATTTCTATTTTCTTTTTTTTCATAATTATTCTATATGTTAGCTTATCTTTTGCGATGTAAAAATTTTCAAACCGTACGAGTTCCCACCAAATTAAATAAAGAAAATGAGGGGCTGAACGGCGCCAAGTTGGATAATACATACAGACATTGGCTGGAGGGGTTCAACAATTTTCGTGAGAGACTAACAGTAGCTTGGGAGGAGTGAGTAATGATTAAGTGCACAGTGTATATTGCAGTAGTAAGAACATTCCTGATACATGACCCAAAAACAGGAGGTGAAGCAAGCAACTTTAGACCAAACAACAAGCCTAAAGACCACTTGAAACCTGTTAGATTCAGTGATTTCAAGCAGATTGATATGCTGGAGAGAAAAGAAGATATTGATCCCAGAAGAGCCAGAGCCCGCACTAAAAGATTAAGAGATGCAAGATCAGCTGCTCATAAACTATGGGCTATTTAGAGTTGTAAGAAAATGAAAAAACCTAACAGCAAGGATAGACTACATGAAGACATATGACAGCATGTCACACAGAGAGGTACTGAAGACATTAAAGGCGAAGCGAGTTTTGCAGAACTGCTGGGTTCCTAGAGAGAAGTGGGAAAGTAGCAAACTGAAATACATATGTACATATAAATGGACAGAGGCTGAAAAACAGGTGTGACAGCTTAGCACCATTACTGTTTGTAGTTAGCCATATCACAAACAGGAAAATCTAAAGGAGACAGGCACAGAGTATACATCAAAGAATGTTAAAGTAGTGATTCAACTAGGGCACATAGATGTACAGATGTATGTTAACTGAAGAAAGATGCTGCAAAGGAAAGTAAAGAATGGAAAAGACGAATAGAGCCTGAATTGGAGTTAGGTATATGAAAGCGTACAACTGCCAGAGGTAAATATACGAGTGTGATGGCTCGAGGTCAAGAAATGGAATAAGTACTTATGCGAGAGAAAGCATCAAGAGAAAATGATGAGAAAACTATAAAATAATACGAGTAAGTAATTTTTTTACAAAAGGCTGGATTAATTGGGCAGAACAGAAAAGCAATAAATACATGGGCTATGCCTTTGTAGAGATGCTTGTACAGGTATAGTTAGAGGGAACAAGAAAGGACTAAAAGAGACAGACCAGGAAGTTACTAGCGTCAGAGATTATTCAACTTAAGTAGAGCTATTGACATACATTTCTTCCACGAAGTTGTAGAAGAAAAAACATTAGAACTAAATTGACATAGGAAAGCAACCTAAGGAGTTCGTGCTTAAGATCATATGAAATAAAAGATGATGAGAACAGAGGGTGAGAGAGGAAAGTATAATAGAGTAGCATAAAAGTTGAGATAAAGTTTAGGCAAAATGCTTTGCATTGAGAATGCTGGAGGAACACAGAAGATTGCGTCAGAGAAGAGTAGTCCTAATAAGGCAAGATAGGAGCATTCAATAAGAATAGAATAAGAATAGAATAATAATAAGAAAGTCTTTATTTAATAAGCGTTTGAAAATTGTAGAGCTGATGACTTATTAAATAGCGTCATAAACAATGCAAAATGATATTTACAGTAGAATTAAGCATGTGTAGGTTGCGGCATTATTACAATGTAATTAGTTACGTGAAATAGTGTAATCACTATTATAATATTTAAATCCCAGCCAAGATTTTCCCGATATATATTTTTGTTTTAGTAAAAAAGTTTTTAGGGTTCAAAGTTAGAGTTCAACACTCACATTATAACAGATAGAAAATTAGCTAAAGGTATAAAAAGTATAACACTAGTAGTTAAGCAGTTACCACATTGTCCGATTATTCATTTCTTCCATGTTTTTATCATGAGCACCTTAATTATGCAAACATTTTATTTACTGATCTAAATGATACGCTTTATAGAAAACTTGATATTCAATTAAAATGGGCACTGAATATCTTAGCAAAAAAATTTTTCGAAAACTAAACATTACATTTCTAGGTCAACTCGTCATTTTGAATACCCTGCTAACATTTTTTAAGCTAGTAAAAAATCTACTGCCTTATGATACAATTAATTAATTTGTGCATAAACCTAATTGAAGATCAAAACTTTTTACATGGGTTAAGTAAACGAAAAAAGTTTTGAAGAAATCTTTCATTAATGTCGCCTTTCGAACCCGGAATTCGCTACTTAAGGAAATTAAAACCGTTGAAAAATTGAAATCTCTTAAAAAGCCTTCTGTTACATCATGGTTTGGATATAAATTTTACAACAATGACTATATACAGTAAAACATCCATAGCCTGTAAGATTTGTTTTTTTTTGTAATGAATGTTGATTTGTATATAAGTTTATTTGATGTTGATGCTATTCAGATAAATTATCAATTATTAAATTGCAAACATTTATCTGAATATAGAATTTCTTATCTTTTGGAAGGATGTTCCAGTAGCTGATATCACTATTAATAAAGAACGTTTCAAAACATTTATGAAATTTAATACAAGCAAATTTTTTCGATCTTTCCAAAATTGACATTAAAGTTCGGAAACTTGATTAAATTGTAACATCGTAATTCATTAATAATCTTAAGGAAGTTTACTACGTTATTAAAAATGATTAGTTGTCTTGGTGGAAGGGTAGTTGCAATAATGTAATCTTTCGTTTTGCTAGTTTTTTGACACACTTTCAGAGTCTATTTAAACTGGGTTTCAAGCTTTGTTTAGAAAGGAAGCATTTAGATTTGTGAATAACACATTAGCATAGCTGAGAAAAAATGCATGAAGCATTATACTGCAGTGGAAGGAAATTGGTCTGTAATTTAAGAAACGCTTTTGATGCCCACAGCCAACCTTTTCACCACATTTATTTGTGCTTTAAATCAAAGTAACTCCTAAATATCTAAGTGTCGACAGCTTTAACGCAATCATTATTGATATTAAGAGAATTTTATTACGTTTAGAGCTTTCCTAGGTTACATTATGCAAAATTCGGCATTCTTTACGATAAAAGCCAATTTATGCATACTAAAATACCTACACAACTTAATAGAATTTAATTGAATAGTTTTTACAGCTGTATCAATCGATTTATTGTACTCAAAATAGAGGCATCTGCACCATACTGAATCAAGTTGCAGTTTGTAACTTTACACATGACATTACCATATAAACTAAACTGCAGTGATCCTAGGATTGCTCCTTGGGGGAACCCCATTCTTAATTTCTAGCCAATTTGAAAAAACGTTATTTTAACGCACTGACGTCTATTATTTAGATAGCTAGTTCATAATGTTTTGCTGTTATGAGAAACGCCAAGTCGTTCGTTTTTTAGTAAATGTCATTATTAATGGAGCCGAAGGTCTTAGATAGATCTAAACAAGCACTTGCTACATAGTTATCGGAATCAAGCATAGATCTCCACAGTTCAGTTGCCTGCAACAGCGCATCAGTCATCGAGTAATTTCAACAAAATCCAAATTGTGTTTGTGACATTAGTTTGTGTTTAGATAAATGGTCAGTTCAAATACTTATTGGCGATGCTGATGATATAGGCCTATATTTAGTAGCAATGTGGATCATCCTTCTTGAAAACTGGAGTAATATATGTATTTTTGAGACAATCAGCAAAGTAGGTATACTTAATGTATTCATTAAAAATAAAATTTAATGGTTTGACAATTTGATTAGCTGTAGCTTTAAGTGCCATGAGGAAATAGTCGAAGAGCCCCTGGATTTATTAGATCCGATTGCTTTGATCAGTTCATAGCTAGCAGCATAACGAAAACTGAATTCTGTCATAGTGATTTGAAAGCTTGTATTCTGTCAGGTCCATTATATTTAACAAGGTTAATAAAAATATTTAGGATGCCATTGCTGTGAATGTATCTATTCGAGTCTTTGAGCTTATCAATAGTAGTATACTTAGCTCTATTATTGATGGCATTCCGAATAAATTTCCACTTACTGTAGACTTTTGACCGGGAGCATTTTTGTACTCACACTTAATATATGCATTGAAAGCTTTTCGGTTTTCTATATTAGAAATATTTCTTGCCTTTTTATATAGTGAGAAATTTTGAGGAGTTCGAGAATAATAAAATGTATTATTTGCAGCTTTTTTAGCTATAAAACGTTTGCATGCATCCGTTAAAAACGGTTTGAAAGAATGCTTATTAACCTGCAGAGTTATTTAAAGAAATTGGACAATGTGTATTGAAATGCTATTCAAATGTTTTTATAAAGTTTTCTAGGATTGAATTTCGATCAAACGCAAAATATACTCATATCCAATTTTCAGGCGATAGAGAGAAATTTAGATTATTAAGTTAGTTATGAGTCTTATCTCTAATTGTTATCAATTTCCTTTGTTTTCGTGAATGTGGCTCTAATTTTGCAAAACTAATAGTGGTGATGCAGTGATTTGAGAAAGAACACTCAGATGTGTAGTATTTTTATGGAATTTTGATATTTTCTGGTAAACAATGTAATATATCAGGGTGTTGCTAGATCCAGTAATTCGTATTGGAGAATTTGTATTAGCCATTTTTAAATCAAACTTATTTAGAAAAAAATTCTAATTTAATCCGTTCGTTTTTGTTAAAAAAGCTGAGGTTTCAGTCAGCTAACAGAATCATGTCTATATTTTCTGAACATGCAAGAATAAGCTCATGTTCAATGAATTCAATGAGAAAAAACTGGATGAAGAAGTACATAAATATAAGCGCTGGAAAAGTGACAAATGTAGGCTATGTAAAAATAGTTGGGAACAGGAAATCATCTTATAGAACTATTTGAGAAGTTGGTGCAGAATGGGTACGAACTATTTTTTAGTAAAAAGACAATTTATATTTTCTTTAAAGCCTCTTCTCGTAGCTAGCATGCATTTTTCAATAAGATTTAACATTTTAGAAACCGTTTTTGATTGAATATATTTTCAATGTCCTTTGCGGCGCATCTAATAACGTAGTTTGGAACCACGTAGCTACATGTTTGATTATGGTGGATTATTTTCAATGAAATATGAACATTCCATTCCACTATAAAAAACACTTAAAATATCTCTATTAACAAATATATTAAAAAGAAGAGATTCAAAAGGAACAATTTTACAAGTTAATATATATTTTTTAGAAATTCTAAGAAGCCAACAATTGCTATGAAAAGCTATGGCTCACAGCGGTCTCTAAATCGAGGATAGAGACATACATCACGTATGTGATATTTGTTAAGTAGCCAAGTTAAATATCTTTCAAGGCCTAGACCGTAGCCACCGTGCTTTGTAGTACCAAACCGTCGCTAAAATTAGATCAATCATTTTAATCATTAGACATCTCTTATTTTTGCATATATGATAATTAGATAAACGTTTAACAAACACCAAAAACGCAATTTAGACAATCAGCAAACGCAATGAAACTCAACACCAGTTGAATAACTGATGCAATTTAAACGTGTATACATGAATACATGAAAAAAAATATCTTAATGATTCAAAACCAACTCATTTGCCAAAACTACACTTTACACGCAGAAGAGAAAGATTATATTTCAAATGGTTTCACTTGAGCGAAATGCGAATACCGTATAAAAATTCACAACTACCTGATCAGTGTACCAATAATAAGGAGTAGAGTCAATATCATTTGCTTTGTAAGCATCCATCAGAACTTGATAGTCCATTTCCCTCATTGACCCACCAACAACCTCGCCAACATTTGGTAAAAGAAGATCCACCTAAAATAAGACTTATCATTAACATATTTTGCATTAACTAAGGGATATTCAAACTAATTATAAATATAAAGAATTTTTTTAAACGCCTATAGCTCAAAAACTATTACCGTTGTAGTATTTACAGGAAATAAAGCGTACTATTATTATTATTATTACTTTTGAAACCAAGACGTGATGAAAGAGAGAATCCTCTTTCCTTTTCGCTCTAAATCCGCGACACGGCTCTGTCAGCACTAACTTTGTGCACAGCACGCCTCAATGGCTGTGGAATATCTTCGCACGTATTAAGAAAGACTCGAAGTTCTTTGTTGTTTATATAGGCTCAAAACGTTATAAAATACTTTAACATTAGATATGGAGAGAATTGATATCGTTTTCAAAAATTCGAAATTTTAAAGAAAAATTCTTTTCATCACCTTCAGTCACAATACGTATTAATAAAAATTTTCAACATTGCATTAAAGCATGTTTCCAAATAGACCTGCCAATGTCTTACGAGTTTCAAATTTGCTAATAGGCGGAGAAACTTCTTTGTCAATGTGGAAAACGGTTTCTTCTTTAAAATGGACAGTTTAAAGTAAAATACTTAAATATTTTTTTAAAAAATGTTCGTATTAGAACCCAAAAACATTAGGAAACTAAAAGATTTGGAAGCCTTGAAAATGGATAAAAATGTCAAATATTTATTTATCAATCATCTATATACCATTGAATGTAAATGATAATGGATGCTGGAAACTCTAGATAATGCAAAATAGAGTTTATATAATTATTAATCAATCCTCTATAGATCATTTAATGTAAGGTAGAAGTGTATTCAAGTAAAAATACAAAACAAGTATATGCTAAAAAGCGTAAATCAAGAATATAAACAACATACCGAGTCTGTTAATCTATCATCGTCTTCACTTCTCAACATGTAGAAAGATTTAATCCCATGTGGAAACTTGTGCAAAAAGATGGGCTAAATTAAGTTAAAACGTAATTGCGAAAATCCCCAGAAATGATTTCAAACAATGTGAAAATTTAACAAAAAATCTGTAATGGTTGCGCAAGCTAAGTTAGATAATGCAGACTATATTCTAATAATTAGCAAAACTGTCAGAAAGGCCTCTTCTACGAATCCATCAAATATTTCGTAGTTTTGTCGGAAACTAATAGTTGGACGATTGTGGCATCAAGCAAGGCCATACAATGTTCATACATCAGGCGTATTGGTATTGCCGATTTTTTTTGACAAATTATATAGATGCTTTATGAGCGCCATATAGTCCGAAAATTACGATATTGACGACTTTGATAAAATTAATTCCGTTCTAACTACGTGCCTATACTTGAGCGACCAGAAGACATTGAGAAATCCCACACTACATTTGCATTTATACATGTGTTCATGTTTACTAATTCGGTATCCTATTATGCATTAATCAATGAGAGTCACTTGCCCCCTCTAAAGAAACCAATCTGAGCGCCAGAAAAAAATCATAAATGTATCGTTGCAGTAGTTCGGCGGTCTACAACAAAAAGACATTCTAATGCAGACAGAAATGTTGTGTAGACATTGCCAAAGCATCATGTGGGCAGGAAGACTGTTATATAACATATTTCTCTTTGAAAAATATTTTTCATCTGCAATTAATGTTTGAATTCTCGAAAGTTTCTGGTCGCCCAAGTACAATGAAGACATTTTTTAAAGTAATTCTTGGACACAAAACATCGATCAGCTTCCAACCTTGATTTAAATCCACTAAAATACTTAAGCAACTCACTTCTCCAATAGCGTCGGTCATTTTGCGTTCGGGAGCTTCAGGAATGTCCTAAACATGCCAAATGAAATTCTTAAATGAAACTACTTATATAATTCTAGATTAACAAATTATAGCTCACTAATTGCGAAAGCATATCAATTTATAGTAAGCGTATACAAATTCATGATTTTCAAAATGAAGAGAAAAACGCGCCTTTTGTGAAATAGATGGTTTATTTAACATCTTAGAAAAGTGAATGGCTAAAAATAATATTTAGGACATCTTTACTCTTAGATCACATCCCTAATCACCAGTTTTAGCCACCGTGTGCTGGAGGAGCTATTCTGAATACACATGGCAAATTTACCAAACTAATGACAACTTTAGCTTAGTGTTTGAAATATGAGCACTGCTAAGAAAATACTTAATCTCGATAGAAAATTTTATGGTGTAATTTATAAGAAGAACGCATAAAATATGAATGCGAATCCAACCGTGTAGTAATGTTTAAGAAAATCATAGACCATAAACAAGTGATTATTGTGATAGCACAGAAGCAGTGCCAATACTCTATCTATATATTCGAATATATATGCAATTACTAAAAAATATTATAATGACAATAGCTATGATGATTCAAAATGAATACATACGAAATACACACATATATAACATAACATAATTAAGCAAAGAAGCGATAAAAAAGATCTCGGAAAGTCAAACTAAGCTATCCCTAACGAATATCTAATACAATTTACCGTGATTTGCAAGAAACTTTTAGTAAAACGTTACCTCTCCGAATTCATTGAAGAGAGCGTCATATCGAAAATTGTGTTCCTTAAGCAATATGATAATCCCTTTTCAACACATTAAGTATATTTCTGACTCTTAGTTTATTATTAGTACTTTCCAGAACCATGCAAGTAATTGCAAAAATAACGAAATCAAACTTTGCTAGGTTTGCTTACTACAATTAATTATATTCGGCCCTCAATTGCTAAACTCTCCGCTCAACCCAGTCCGGCCCTTATTGGGTTAGATGGCTGTTGTCAATCTCTGTGTTAGGCATCTCACTGAGTTCAAAAGAGTTAAGTTAGAAAGGTTTTTGTAGTATTAAATCTAAAAAACTAATAGATTCTTAAATAAAGAAAATAATAAACGCTTACAGCGCTTGTTTCAGTTTGAAATGCATGAAAACCCCAATTATACAATTTCTCACATTGTCTAAGAAAGTCAATAGAAAACAACTCACTTAAAAACCGGTTGAAAGAAATCAAATGACCAAAACACGGCGCTAGAATACTGTAGCAAAGAACACTTGCTAATAACTTGAGCAGAAACACGTATGTATTATCGAAAGAAATTTTTTAAAATTTATATTATTATCAAATACCAGTAGCATTAAAATTTAATCAATGTCGTATAATTCAAACAAATATGTGAGATATAAACTATTTTAACAGCAGCCAAATTTTAATAAACAATGTGACAAAATTGAGAGTAGATTAAACTTTGCATATAAATATTTTGATGTTTAATACAAAATATAATATTTGATGCTTTACTTAATCGAAATTAGCAAACCACTTGAACAAATGTTCGTATCACATTTTGTCAGGAAATTGCGGAGCAAAAAGACTGCAGCAATCAATAGCTACTATAGATGCTAAGTAATTCTTCCATTTTGTTGAATTTCAATTATTTTGCGAAATAAAATAACATTTATGGTCAAATTTATAAGAATGCATAAAATATGAATGCCAATTCGGCCGTGTAGCAATGTTTAAGAAAATTGTAGACCATAAACAAGTTATTGTAATGATAGCACAGAAGCAATGCCAGGTCACAATTAGATATATTTTCGAATATATACGTAAGAATGTTATAATGGCGATAACTAAGATATGGTTCCAAGCGAATGAATACATATTTGAAGCATTTGCATGAATTCGATTCTCAACGCATTCCTATTCAATTTAAATACCTCTAAACAATTACAATGAATATATTTCTTTGGACAGAAGTATGTAGTTGCTCAGAGAAATGACAAAAATATATAACTGGTTTTAATGACACAATTAAGCAAAGGAGAAATCTAAATGTTAAGATGTCGTGAAACTTTTAGTATAAATGTTACCTCTCCGAACTCATAGAAGGGAGCATCTTCAGAATCGTCTTTGCGAATATTGTGTTCTTTAAGCCATATAATGGCCTCCGCATAAGTCATTCTACGGAAAGGCCTTTTCAACGGTTTAAAATCCTAAAGTTTGATTCACGTAAAAAAGTAATGAAAACAGAATTATATTTTCAAAAATATTAAATCAAGGGCATTGAATATGACACCAAAAAGAAGTTACATGTGCAAGTTGGCTGATTTTACATAACATGCGAATTGCACACTGGTGATGTACATGTAATTGCTAATTTCGCATAAGACTTACTCACGTCCAAACATGAATAACTTACTTCGCTTAATACAATTTATCAAAGAATACTCTAAAAATCATGAATTTAAAAAAAACAAGAATACATCTTAACAGTTTACACATTTGGGAGTTCTTTTAAAAGAATGGTTTGCTTAATAGCTTTTAATAATGTATTTATAATAAGGATGCCGTTGTTATTAAAACAATATATGCGGAAGGAAATTATTTAACATTTCACTTAGAATTTAAAAATTACCTAGGTAGTATTTGTCGTTTAATAAAACTATTATTTTGATATTTGGGGTTTCGATAAAGGGGGTTAATTTATGTCAAATACCCACGAGGGTTTCCAGTAAGACATTTACAACAGTCTTTAACGTATTATTCATCCCAGAAAAAAACCAGCATGTATGTTTGTTCACGTCGGCATTGATAATTTTTTACAAATCAATAGACGTCTGATACACATATAGATACTACACTCTTGACAAATCTTGTTCTCATGAACACGGCTCTGTACACATGGGGCAGTTGTATATAACTTAACATATTAGTCACACCAACAGCTGCGACCAATACATACTGTACGTACAAGTGCCTTTGAACTTTGGCAGTTTATCGTTACACACACGCATTCACATGTAGCTGCAGATCAGTTCAAGAGTCTGACTCATATCCTCATTAATTAGCGAACTCGAAATATCTACCTAAACTTGACTTCAGATAAAATTTTCGCTCAAACTTTCTATTGCGCAACATGAATTGTATTTTTATTTCCTCGCTGCCCTTGATTCGGTCAACACACAATCGGTGAGATCGCTGAAAAATTATATGCTTCGCATCGCATTATTTAGCACGTGAAAAAGAATGGTTGTGTTACCAATCAGGGCTGTAGTGGAGGGGGGACGCGGGAGGACGACGTCCCTCCACCTCAAAATAAAATTTCTAAAGAGGGGACGCGGGGGGACGCTGTCTATACACCTACCTCATATACAATGCAATGTGCATGACGTGGTTGGGCACATAAGTCAACAAACCAAAATGGCAGAACATACACAACTTTGTATTTTCATTTACTGTCACTAACCAGGAGTTATACTACATTCATATGCATGGCATGTAAATTATAGAGTTGCATGCACCAGTATTATATGTATTATATATGATGTCCAGTACTGCACAATCTGGCCACTTGACATAAAATGCGCATAGGGCAACTTTCATTGTTTCATGTTTGTTTGCTTTACACCTTTGTTGGTCTGGCTGTCTGGTGTTTTCAGATTTTAATTATCTTCAATTTTGTTGCAATCTGACATGGAACAAGGGAACAAAGAAATGTGAATTTCCACGTTCCCGGCGCCACTATTGTGAGAAAAAGAAAACTATCATAATGACCCACGCAATTACACCACAATTCATTTCAGAAGATTTGGTTTTGAACAGTAGTGGTTTGATATATGTCGCTGCTACCACTAAAACAAAACTATGCTTTGCTCCAGTGGAGGTACACATGTAGCAGCAACATGAAGAATCTGTTGAAGAAGAATCTGTACAACAACCACTGTCAAGAAATGTGTCATGTTTTGGACAATCGACATCTACTACTGTATGTACTGGCCCAGACTGTTGGAACAAATCACAAGCTTAATATTTCCTTTTAACATACCCATGGAAGTATTTCAACAACACGTCAATTGGATGTTCGACTTGCAGAGATTCCCATGCATTTAAAACGATTGGAGTGGACTAACTGGTTAGTGGGTGCAGGGGTCTATAGCAAGTAATGACTAGGATCAGCTCTGGAATAAAATTTACAAACCTTTTCACTCCCAGTCCCATCAAGGTACACGAATCTCAAGCAAAAGGCCAAATCGAGAGCGTCATTGTAAGCTCGCAATCAGCACATAGCTCCACAACAGAAAAGTCCCTTCATGCAGCATATGCGATTGCCCTTCACAACAGACCTTATTCAGATTTTAAAAAACTAATTGAATTGCAACAAAAAATGGTGTTAACTTGGGGTAAATTTTGCACTCCAGATTCTCTTGCAATCAAATGACAAATTTTATTGTGAAGGCAATGGAACACAAACTCTGTGGATCAATAAGAAAGCAAAGTTCAAAATTATCTTTAATTATAGACGAGTCAACATCTTTGTCTCAAAAAGCTTGCTTTATGACATACATTCGTGCAAATATTAATCAGGAACCAGACAACATTTTTCTCGGTATTCGCGAACTGGAATCGCAAAACTCAGATGGTGTGCTGAAATGCCTATTACAAATTTAAACGGCAGTAAGTTTTCTGAAGACTATTTATGAAAACATTTTCTATGTTTTGCAAGTGATGGAGCGTTACTCCTGATGGGTCAAAAAGTGGAGTTGATGTGAAATTGCAGAGAATGCTTCCCCATATAATTCTGTGGCACAGTCTAAACCATCATCTTGAACTGGCGGTTCATGACGCAGTGAAGTCTGTGAATAGAGTGTACAGGATCCAAACTATGTTTGAGAAAATGCATTCACTTTTCTCCTGTTCACCAAAACTACAGTGTCTCATGCAAAACATTTCAAAAACATTGGATGAAGAGTTTCGGAAAATTGGAAGAATATTTACTGTCAGGTGGGTGGCATCATCTGCTAGAGCAGTGAATGTTTTCTGGAATGACTATGGAGCTTTGTGCGAAATGTATAAGAAGCTGTCGACAGATACTACACTAAAAGCTGCAGACTGGTCAACAACCCAATTTGTTGAAGATTCTGCTGTTTTGAAAGACTGTCTTTCACAGTTGAAACTGCTTTCTGAAGTGCTTCAGAAAAGGATTATGACAATGGAGCAGGCGTACCAGCATTTTCAATGGCTTATGGGCGGACTTCTCAATTTAAGGCAGTGGTTTCAAAGGTGGTTACACATTTGCTAATGTAAGCGATGTGCCAGCATTGAAAGGAGTTCGTCTTCATGAACACCCTTCAAGATGTGTTTATGAGGGCTTCAATCACAAACAATTCTTGCAAGCGCTCATGGACAACATGTCACAGCGATTTTCATGTGAAGATAACGCGGGCGTATTGAAAGAGCTATCTTTTCTGGATAGCCTCAAGTGGCCAGATAAGCTATCTCCATGGCTGGAAGGAGAAGACTTTGTAGAAAACATGTGCGCGCAGTTTGGTTTGGGGATTCATCTGGAATGAAACCTGCATTTAGGGAATATTACATGAATGCAACCATTATTCCAACAAAAATTCAAATATTGTTTCAAGAAATTATAAATATTATTCCAATATCATCTACTGAGGCTGAAAGTGGATTTTCAAGGATGAAAAGAATTCTAAACAAACTGCGCAGCTGCTTGGATATACCAAACCTTTCTTCGTTGATGTTTATCAGCATCGCTGTGGAATGCAGATGTCTCCATAACAACTGGCTCCTTAACCATCATTCAGCCATGGAGTCACAGTCCTGCAAGCGCCCTCCATCAACCTCAAAACTAAATAATGTGCAAGCTTTCTTTACATGAATTGAACATGAATAATGTGTTTTGTATTTTTTAATTGCCTTTTTGTGCGTATTTAGTTAGACACTAGGTTGCCACTTAAACTACTAACATAGCTTCGCGATTATCATAGGTTACTGCTAATTGGCTAATTATAAATATGCCTTATTTGAAGTTCAGAGTTTCTCAAATCTAAACGTTTATTTGAAATCAGAAAACTTTAACCCTTGTTGAAATATCGCGAAATTGGTATTGTTATTGAAATATGTTGATTCAATAACGCGAAAATCGCACTTGCTGAAATTTAGAGCAGCTTGCTTTTTTATATTTTGAGATAGCTACCCTAAAATTGATTTATTTGTTCCAATTATTTGCCATTAGAAATTTAAATCATGAATTCTTAAAATTTTGATTGATATTTAGTCAAGAACCAACTCATAAAGTATGCCTTATTCATAACTGGCCTCATACATAATCTTCACACATATTATTAGTTGTCTTTAAAAACTGTTCAGATTTCAGGGGGTCATATGTGTAACTAAAAAAATCTCGCTCAACTTGCGTCCCCCCACCTAGGAAATTAGCCCTACAGCCCTGTTACCAATGAAAGAGTGGGGCCAAAAGACGAACATGGCATGAGGAGTGTATAATCTGTCGCCTTTGGCATCAATACCTCAGCAGCATTGAAGGCTGATAATATTAATGTGGCATTTATCACCGCGCGTCGCCGGCTGAAGGAAGGAGGGTTTGAGAGTGTCCTGCCACAGAATAAACCGAAATTAACACCCACTATGTGTCAGAAACGGCTAAACGTGGGCCCGCAAGTGCGAGAAATAGACATTGGAGGGTTGGAAAAAGGTATGTTTCTCAGTCGAGTTTTTGAATGTCATGATGTTAGGGCGTTAAAGGTATGGTACAAGATTGGCTCGCCGAAGCATATCAGACCGATCGTAAAGTCTTCCACTAAAGTGCTGGTGTGGTATATGATGAATGCCGAGAAATACATCGCTGTGATGACAAATCGTAGGCCACCTCAAGCCCTTGATTGGTTTCCGACATCAGATTGGCTCTATGTGCAAGGAAGAGCCACGTGCGATACTGCAAAACGCTGTCACAATTTTTCCGCGATAAAAAGTTGCGTGTTCTGGACTGGCCTGGCAACTGTCCCGATATGAACCCCATATGAACACTGTGGGCTATCATCAAGGAACGACTGCGCTCCCAGAAAATCAGCATGAAGCAGCTCAGTGAGGCATTGATTAATATCTGGGTAGCTAATGTAGAACTCCCATAGCATCAATGCCGGAGTGTATCTCTGATTTAATTGTCGCTAAAGTTTTGACACAATGTAACTATTAAGCAGTTTTGTTAATTGTTGCGAGCTGTGTGTATCTGTGAAATATATTTTTATGTGGATATATTACGCATAAAATGTAGAAAATCATTTTATATATTGAGGTCTGCAAATTTTAGAGCAAAACTTCGTTGAGAATAATTTAAGGAAAGAAGTTTCAAAGGACATAATTTGTAGTGCATATAATTGCTGTTGCTTTTGATAAACGAGTAACCTAAATTTCTTATTACGGCAATTTTGACGAAATGGCTGTTATAGTGTTAAGAGTAGACAATCTATCCTCTCGACTCAATTTCTATTGGTAAATATAGGTTCTTCAAAAGTTTTTTTAATTGGACTTTCAAATATATCTTTCAAATTTCTTAATGATATAACATTAAATATATTTAACTGTTTCGACGTAAGCATCAGTTTAAAGTGAAAT
>CABFPE010000621.1:418337-430591 GCA_900660155.1 Hofstenia miamia | reverse complement strand
CCTAGCTAGAAAATGCATGCATGAGTTGGCCATTTGCCCTGCTGCATGGAAAATAAAGAGCTGGTTACTGCATTCATGCTCGCCTCCATCTTCACCAGGCAAGACCAAAAAAGCAATGGAAAGATTTAAAAAGTTTTACACTCACATCAGCTCCAGTAGCCCGTTGGGACGCATTATGCCTCAAATGATAGTCAACCCTTCTCAGAAACCCTCCGAAAATACATGTGGGGAGCTATGGCGGAAATGAAATTCCCATCTCTCGAATTCGACAATGCACCACTCTGCACAAGCCACTTGATCCACCACAACCCTGGGCTGAGACAGATTCTTAGAGCTAGTGGCCCACTACGATGTTCATATGAAGACAGATATTCTGTTTGGCATAGAGAAGATGAATTATCCTGAATGTGGATATAGCAAGTTATCTGAGATGCAGAGACAAGCCGCCAAAGATGGTGTGATTATACCGATTACAGTCATTGAGCAGACAATGCGCTCACCTGAACAGTTTTATCATGAGGAGGAACTACTGGCGTCATCTGCAGTTAAAGTGTCCCCTGGTACACAGGCACTACTTGAAGCTATTAACATGCAAAAGTTTTCCGGAGTTGCGAGCTCCCCGATACCTATGCCAGAGTGGTCTATTACAGAAGACAAGAGAATTGTAAGCATTGAGCGCTGTCTGGAGGAGTTTGCAGAGAAACTCTCTGACCACTTAATCAAGCAAAATCGAGACAATGTATTAGGCTTAATGAAATGGTGCCTAACCAAAATGTTTACCAAAGAGGAACTAGTGCTTCTACAATCGCCTGGGTGACAAATAGCCCTTGATGTAGAATGTACCACCTCCCGTCTTCGAATCTCCAACTCACAAATCACCAAACTCCGTGAGCGTGGACTCCGCAGCCAGTTTTGGTATTCAATTAAGGATGCTAAGATAAATTATTCAATTACTATTGGGACTGCTACATTATGAGAAAATGTTGCAATAGATAATGTTGAAGATCATGCAGATAAACATAACATGCTCTGTATCCCTCCACCATGTATCATGACTCTACTCATTCTACCCTCATGGCACGTCAAGAAGGGACGGAGGAAAGTCTCTGCGCACCTCGCCAACTCCATTAACTACGTCTTTACTGCGGCTGAGATCAACAAATCTATGCAGACACGGGAGTATAAAGACACCAGAGACACTCTACTTGAGGGTGGAAACCCAGAGTGCATGTATATTGATGGTAAGCTTACTATTAAAGATGTATTTGAGAAGCGACAGCCAATCTCTACCCAAAGGTACACAAGATCGAGACATTGGAACCCCATGTCCTTATTCTATTTCAGGCATCTGGCAATCTTATGTGGATCAATAACATTCAGACCCTCACTCGGTACTACGATGTCATGAAGCATATCGAGATCATTACCATGCTACGAGCCGAGGTCACAGACCCAGAAGAGATGACGCTGCAGCAGGTCAATGAGTACTGCTCACTTTTCATGGTTCACGCAACACACATGGGATCACTACAAGGTCTTCACTCACTTTTATCCAAACACCATAATTAGTCACGAAGATGCCCACACCTCTGACACAAATATGCTCATGACACTCATGATAGCACTGAAAGGCCTTCACATTTACGAGAGATTCTATGACACATTTACACGGAGGCTTAACAACCTAAGAAGAAACTGTCTGATCAGTGCCCGTTTACCTGAGATTGAGTTCTTGTGTTTAAGGAGTGAGGAAGTCACACAGAGGGAGACTCTTATGCAGATTACCCAGCGACCCAAATACGCCGAAGTTAAGTCATGGGATGACATTTTAGCTGCAGAGATGATTGAGGAGACACAAAAGCTCCTGTCAGGTCCCACAGTCAAACCAGCAATGGGGGCGTGTAGAGTCACTTGGGGCCTTATTTTTATTATTTTCGGCACTCTGGAATAGTGTTATGTCTTTTTGAAATTTTGATTCTTTGATTCGCTGCTACCTTATTTGTATCAATTTCTTTTAATCAATCTTGGAATTTCAAGTGTACTTAATTCAATAGTGTTAGTTTTTGTCCCCTCAATTTAAATTATGTGTGATTGCTTGTTTAACTTTGCAAGGGAAATTATGCTTTGAAATTGTAAACAAGTCAGGTAATAAGTTACAGATGTTTGTAATAAATATCTGAGTCAATGTAGCAAAGTGCACAATAAATTCGGCTTCCTTCTACTGCGTTTGATCTTTGCAATTATTTATTTATTAACCCCTTTTAGATTTCATCAATCAAAGATTTTCTTAATGATAACTGTTGTTTAAGATCCAGCGAAATTGGGGAGGAAACTGCACCGGGCCTAGGACAATAAATAGCTCTTTAAAGGTGACAGCCTGAATCGTGGCCGCTTTAGGTTACGGTTACATGTAGGGACTAACATCTAATTTTCAATCTGTTCGTACATGCACATAATTTAACACCTTGCAAATATACCATGCTGTTGGCGAACGTGAATGCACAGCAATTATGTGCCTGTTATTTATTATTAATTTACATGAGCTGAGATAAGAGAACTCTGAGATAAATTGTTTATTGAGCTAGAAATTAATAGTTGAGACACACGATTAGCACCTTGGCGAGTAAGGATGGCTTCAAAGATTTGGCTTCGGCGTGATGCCGTGTGAGTTGGTCAATGCTGGAGTTCTTTTTGGAATGGAATTTCTTTATTTGTTAGGAAAAACCGGTGAACCACCAACACAACTGTTATGTTGGAATGTGGCTCGCTCTCTGCTATGGTAGACTTTGCAAACTTCGATCTAAACTCTTGAGTTACCCAGTACAGCTAGAGTAGCCAGAGCTCCCCCGCGATTCTACAATATATACATATATATACACATATATATACATATGCTTTTACATATGCCTAAGCATATTAAATACTTTAAAATTCGAGTTAAGGTTTTTTAATTTCATCTTAAAGGCTACATAATGTTTTCTGGTAACGATATTTTCAATTTACTTTCTTGATTAAATATTTTATCAACTTCTTTCATTAAAATCTTATGTGTATTTCGGTTCTTTGTAAGAATGGTAACTATTTCATTTAGTGTTGTCTTATAATTGGAAGGTATTTTATTAACTTGGTTCATTAACATTTTCATTGTATTGATTTTCTGCTGAGCATTACAATAAAAGTTGTATTCATAACCACAATAACATAGCTCCAATTTACGCTATCATGCAGTAGTATATTTAACTGACACAAAATAACCCAATATAAAATTTTCAATACGCAAAAGTATATACTAAAAAATTTGAATTCAGAATTCAAATTACCTCACGTGCTTGAGATTCATGTTCTTTTCGAACTGAGGCTTCATAACGTTTTAACTGTTTCTTAAATTGAGAATTAGAAATTTCTTTATACATAATTTCACCACTATCAGAGAGCGTTTCTACGAAAATGGCAGATGCTTGTAGTTTCTCTGATTTTAAGTCCAAATGTTTTAATGCCTAATCATTATTGATATAACAATATATGAAACAAAACTTACCTTAAGCACAGTATTATAAGGCCTATGCTCACTACCATCTCCAGATTGATCAGATCCAGCCTTCTCCGATGTGTAGACAACCATAATAAGCGTCACTAAAGCATATTATTGCCATTGAAAAAGTTGGTAATATCAACTCGAATAAAGCATAACAATAATATACGCAGAATTTGCAAATAGCGAATAAAGGTAATTTTTGTATACATAAAACAGTTTGAATACTTAATTGGGAATAGGAATGGGTATAACTACTTGCAGTTTTTAATCACAGCAAACTTTTCCGAGTTTATAGTAATCTGAATTGCAAATATGAAAATTCCTACGAACCGAAACTACTAATTTACGAAAACACAAAACTCCAACAAGAAATTACTCGTTATACTGATGAAATGTAGTTGGCACATGACATTAGAATTAAATATTGCATGCTATTCGTTAAGGTAGATGAAACGTCAAATTGAAATTTATCAAAAATGCAAAAAATATACGATAGTGGCGCTTTGATGAACACCAATAATGACAATTAGTCGCATTTGCTTAACAAGCAAATTCAAAATGTGAATGATAACTCAAGACTAAAGCGGGGTTGTGACTGCAGCTCGATATTCAAATACAAGAAAAATTTATGAATTTAAAGGGTAAACATGAATGCAGCAATCAATTGCTAAATATAAATTGTTTGCAATGTTTCAAATTGCTAATTACTTTAAAAGTGACAATCGAATTATAGATATAATTAATTATATTGTACATTAAGGAAGTATAAATACGGAATTCTCTTATCTTGTTATTAATATTCTTTGCATTTTAAATTGTCTCGTTCGCAATGTGGTCCCGTCGATGGGTAAAATTCAATGTGGTTAAGGAAACATCAATGAAGGATGAAATGCTATGCGGTTTCTGTGCACGTCAATTCGTTGCGAGCATTGCGAGAGGAGTTGAGGCGGATGAAACAGCATTGTGATGAAAAGGATCGAGGAAATCGAGCTTACGAAATCGCAAATCATGGCTGGACAATCACAGGAAGCTGAGCGATGTAAGGCTTTTGGGCAAGATTTCGAGATTCAATAGAAAAATGTGAAGGATCTTACAGTAGTTGTTGAGGGTATGAAAGATGTTCAGCAGAAGACCAGTTCCGAGGACATCGGCAGCCACCCTTGCTGAGAAAGTAAGAATGGTAATTCAGGAACCAGATGATAAGTTGAGAAGGGCTAAGAATGTGGTCATATTAAATATAGAAGAAAAAGTATAAAGCGATTGGGAACAAATGCGAAGCTGTGAGGAATTTGAGAGCCATAGACCCTAAGCTTACTTTGCGCTTAGGAAGGAGAGTTGAGCGGAGAACAAGAACGATGTTGGTTGTTTTCGATGACAGCTGACACCATACTTCAACGGAAGATGAATCTAAAGCCAAATGAAAATTACATCCTTGTGTTTATAGTTAAAGATCGTACCCGTTTTGAAAGAGAACGCGACAGCATACGTCGTCAGCAGTGTGGAGGAGTTGAAAGAAAAAGGTGTGCAGGCGCGTATTCGAGGTTAAAGGATATGGAGAGTTGTGGATGAAACGAACGTGAAGGTAACAAGTTGAGCACTGAAGGCGACCAGGAGTCAAGAAATTGACAATTGAACAAAATGTATTCAAGTTGGAGTGGCTGTTATTACAATTCACAAGGTCTAGAGAATAAACTTCCTGAGATTGAGAATTTTAAATTCTAAAACATATGGTTTTATATTTATAACTGAAACCTGAGAAAATGACAACGAGCATTGCAGAAAACGAGTTTTTTGAATGTGTGCGTTGCGACAGGCAGTCGATTTTTCCTGGCGTTGCAATTTTTGTTAATAAGTTGCTTGATTATGAAGTTATTAGACTAGATGCTCGTGTTGAAGCAGTTGCATTCGAAATTAAGAATATGGTTGAGTCAGTCTTAGTCGTGTGCATTTATAGACCCTCCAATAATGACTACGAGAGCACATTTTTTTATATCCGAAACTGAAGTAATTAAAGCGATAGGAGCTACACTAAGAGATCAGTGTGGTCTTAGATCTAGAATTGTGTTAGTTTTTGGTGATTTCAATTTTCCAGTCATTGACTGGGAAAGGAATCAAAAGAAAAGATGTTTGTTGATATAGCGAAGTTGACCATATTTGTCCGATAAGGGGGCTTGGTAAAAGTGACCATGACACTGGTATACGAGTTGATCTTCACCTTAACGGTGGAATTGAGCAAGTAAACACTCCCAAATACAATTTCAGACGCGCCAAAATTGTGGAGATTCGGAAATTTTTTAAGCATCAAAGTTGGGACGATACTTTGGACGGAGACGCGAACCAAGCCTATGAGAGATTTGTCAAGAAATATCGTCAAGCAATGAAGCAGTTTGGGCCATACTCAACACCTAAGCGTCGCAAACAATTCCCATGGGAGGAATCACATGAAGTCGGTGTGAAGCAGAAATGAAAAAGGCGTGGAGAACTTACCACCAAAGCGGCCTCACTGTTGACAGATTAGGCTACCTCAAAAAAGCAAACAAATATAAAAAGGAACTAGCCGAGGCTAGAAAATCGTATGAACTGCAAATGGCGCAGAACATGATTCGTGGGTCTTCGAAGTTCTTCAAATATGCTAGCATGTTTGTGAAGCCTAGGAGCAGTATATGTAAAGTTAAGAATGTTGATGACACTGTTCTTACTAGTGCGGAAGACATAGCAAACGCACTTAACGCATATTACAGTAGTGTTTTTACAGATGATCATGAGTTGCCATCACTGCAGGCTAAGCAACTACTCAAAAAGAATGAGTACCATATTCGCGACATTGTGTTTTCTCCCGAAGACGTTGTTAAGCAGCAGAATTTCAAGGTAGATAGTAGATAAGTCCCCTGGTCCGGACGGCATCAGTCCATTGGTCTTAAATAAGTGTGCGACGCAGTTAGCTTATCCATTTCATATAATATTTCGAACGTCTTTTGACACTAGTATAGTCCCTATTGAATGGAAGAAGGCTAACGTGACACCGCTTAAGAAAGTCCCTGGTTCGCTGAAGGTAAGTGACACTCGCCCTCTTTCACTGACGTCGGTGGTGGCTAAAGTATTTAAACGGATAGTATGTCGCGAGACTTTTTTCTTGGCGACAACTGGTTCTCAACGAACCAACACGGCGCACTTCCCGGTAAGTCTACTGTATCTAATGTCCTGAATTGTGGACGACGGCTGTTGATCAAGGCGTTTCCCCATGAGAAGCTTCTTTATAAACTTGAAAATGCAGGTGTTTGTGGTAGATTGATACAGTGGTTCCTTAATTTTCTATTTAGGCGCTCTCAGAGAGCTGTTGTCAACGGGCATGAAGCTGCCTGGGCGAATGTGACCAGTACCATACCTCAAGGTAGCATCTCAGGAGCTAACTGTTTTCATAAATGACCTGCTTGAAGTAATGGGATCACCTGGAGCTGTAGATGATATAAAGTTGTATGCTAACACATCCGAAGATGTAGGTGCTACATTTCTCCAGCAAAAAGTAAACCGCATATCAACCTGGGCTGGTCACTGGGGATTGAAAGTGAAACCCGAAAAGTGCATGGTACTTAACATCAACAAGAGGATAGAAAGTTCTCGATTGATTGCCGTGACCTTCCTGAAACCCAATGTGTTGAGGATCTTGGCGTGTGGGTATCAGCTGATTTGAAATGGGATATCCATGTTGATGCTGTGGTTAAACGTGCGTCGAGATTAGGAATGATTAAGCACGTTCTCGCTAGTAATGACAAGGAGGTGATAGTACCCAATTTCTCGTCACCTCAATATGTTACACTCAAGAACAAGCTGGAAGCTGCACAGAGGCTTTGTTTAAATAGGGTCAATGGCGATGCTATTGTCACCCAATTGAAAGCGCGTAGAGATGCAATCGACATGGTCACAACCAGGGGTTGGAAAAAATTCATTGGAGAGCTAGCAATTAATTCGTTCTTTGTCAATTAATTAATTGATAATTGGCAATTCAAAAATTAATTAATTGCAATTAATTGGTAATTAGAAAAAAATTAAAGCGTCAAGTAAATGTTGGGTAAACCAAGTCTTTAGCAACATTTTATATGCTTTGAAATCGCAATAATAGTGCAACTAAAGTGTAACAAAATATAAATTGAAGAAATATCTAAATTCAGTTTTTCAATTTAGTCTGCTGATGCCGCAATCGCCTTCTGCACGGTCTCCTTTCCCCAAGAGTTTTTGTTCATTTTCAGAAATATTTGTTGCTCCAAATTCATAGGAAGCAGATTCTGTCGCAAATCACTGAAGCAGAATCCAGTGGAAATAAACAAGCGCTCTGCAATGTTTGATGTTGATAAAATATATCTCGTTTCCATAAAATTCGGCTGGATTGTTTTTCGCTTTTTTACTAGATGCGTAGCAAAGTCCTCAGTCTCTTCTTCTATTTCTATTGTCTCTGTTAGGCGTAGACCGTCTGACGCTTCTTTTTCATAAGCACTCATTGCATTCTCCATCCCTGTCTGGATCTTGGCAATTGCAGATTCGAAGGCTTTTGAATGCACAATATCAGCATCAGCAGCCAGGTAGAAGGACATCCTGGGTACAATTCAACTATAACATCAAACATTGCTCTCACGTCAAATGAATGAAAAGGCAATTAATTGCAATTAATTGGCTACTCATCAATTAATTAATTGGAATTGGTCGAGTGCAGCAATTAATTAATTAAACCCAATTAATTTTTTCCAACCCCTGGTCACAACCTACAATGCAGCAATTAATTAATTAAACCCAATTAATTTTTTCCAACCCCTGGTCACAACCTACAAAATGCTCAACAATCAGATATGCATCAACAATGAATAATACTTTGAAATGGCGCAAACCAGTGCAATGCGCGGCAATTCGAAGAAACTGTATAAGAAATGGTGCCGGACAAATATAAGTGTGCATTTTCTCAGTGCCTGTGTGGTGGACAAATGGAATGTGTTGCCAGATAATGTCGTCACTTCAACGTCCGTCAACATGTTCAAGTCTGGATTGATGTGTGCCCGTGAATCGGGCATCCAGACCTTTAAAGGTCAGTTTAGTTTTTAAAGTGATTAGCAAATTATGTTATTAAAAGCTCATATTAACTTACAATAATCACCGCATTCGAGCTTATTTATGAATTAAATTTTTTTATAAATTTTGCTTGAATTTGAATATCACGAATATCAAGCTGTGTTTCAATAGATTTAACTGATTTGCAGCTAATAAATGTCAATTCTTCGACCAATATTATTCGTAATATACTTAAATGAACTGCCAAGTTTCTTAAAGTCATCTATTTATCTGTTTGCTGATGGTCAAAATAGTCGAGTAACAAGAAATATTCGAATTTTCGCGATACTCTACTAGATTGGCTCTTTAAATTTTAATATAACCAACCAGATAATCTTTTTTAATCATACTTAACGACAAAACATTAAATTTTTGCATCTAATATATCTTCTATTTGTGCAATCGTCTCAAAAATATGTGGTTTTTTGATAGAAATGAGACACTTCGTTGCTAATCATATTACACTACACTTTTATAAAGTAAAAATATGTTACTCTATTTTGATCTGATGACCTCTCATACTCTCTATTTTCAAAAAAAAGATAACCAGGATAACAAACTTCAAAAATGTTTCACTTTCAGTTTCGCACAAGACATTCAATAGTGTTCACATTTTGATTTAGTAATAAAATGGTTTATTTTGGAAATCCAACGAAGTTTAACTAGATTTGGAACACAGGAACATTCCCATTTTCTAGGTAGTACAAATAAATGCAAAGCCATTATTTTGTTGACTATTGCTCAATTTCATTACTCAGAGCATTGAAGAAGAAGAAGAAGAAGAAAAACGTTTATTGAACAGAATGGCAATGCTAGCATATGGAGCTATAGTATTGAGTCATATACGGAAAAACTGGTTCTTCCTGAGGGAAAGCCGGTGATAAGATAACTTGAGTCGACCAGAGCGCGTTTGTGCCTCGCGGTAAAGAAAATTTAGAGGATGACTCTGAAAGCTGTATTTGTTGAAAAGCTCTAGACTGAGTTTCAGTCTTCTATCGATGGCGATAATCTTTGATGTTCAAGAGCGATAATTAGTGATAATCTTCTCGGCTCTTTTGAAGGTACGTTGAATTCTGGCGTTGAGTGCACTAGACAAATTAACATGCAAGTGTGCGCAATAGTCAAATAGCGATTGAATTGAGCATCTGAAGATGCCTCTAAGAGTCGTCTCATTGCAGAAAGGTTTCAGTTGTGTCAAACTAGTGAATCGAGAAGCAACACGTTTAAAAACTCAATGCCAATAATGGAAGCGTACCGGGTTGACCAATGGGGTCTTTCGAAAATTAGAACCTATATCGCAAACATTCTCGAGTTGAGAACCACTGATCACTTCCAATTTATTAAGCACTTATAAGTTCTTTTTGATTTAAACTTGACTTAATCCAATATGGATTATAATTCTGCTGCACTGTGCAGCTACGCTTATATATTGTATAAATTACTTGCTTTATAACAACCTCTCTAAAACAAAAATTACAGGTCATTTTGCAAATATAAAATTTATCTGCATTGTTCCTAACATTAATACTAAAACATTTAACATTTAAATTCAAACAAGAGACATTTAATTTCAAACACGAGAAATTCAATTTTGAACAAGAAAAAATATAGGACAGAGTGAACATGGGATAGTGGGCACACACTGAAACTGTTGCAGTGATATAATATCGGTGAAAATTTATGCCCACGCACGGTCAGGCTTGCCCCATTTGAACACATTCCAATGTGGCCTACTTTAAGTATATTTTTATGATACTTGTCAACAAATTTTCATCAATTTTTCTTTTTGCTAAAAAAACAAATTTTACATACTGACAATGAAAATCAAAAATTGTGATGTAATATGTAATTTCAAAATTCAAATTTTACTTTTCAACTCATTGTTTATAAATGTAATAGCAATCACTACATTTAGTTAACATACTTGCACTATTGAGTAATAGTCAGTAATAGCTGGCCAATCTTTTTCAATACATCAGCTCAAAGCCTGCCTAGCCCAATTTTAGTTTGTTGGGTGGATCAGAGAGCAAATATCTACCTCACTTGTAGACACTTATATCATTCAGAAGATCGTTCAATTACTTCGTTGTTAAATCTGGCTTTCTACTTTCGTCTCATCAAATGAGGGAGTCATGTGTCTCGCAACATACTAAGTCAACTTTAATAATTAACAATTGCTGTTACTCTATTCGTTTGCTTTTGCATGTTGGGCTAAGGGAACTACGACTTTTTAAAAATGTAAGCAGCATTTTGCGATTCTAAAAAATATTTTTCAGTCAATCAATATATTTCAAAATTTGTTTTAACAGCATAAACATGTTTAACAGCCTATCATGTTGAAACAAAATGTAACTTCTTGCATTTAGCAGCTTGCAACCAGAAACCTCTACTGATACCATACTTTTGTTGTTGGGTTTATTTTTCAATCAGCACCCTAATCTTCAAGAATTCGCAACTAAAAATGTTTATGCTATTGCTATGACCGACCGAATGTGACTCTTTTTATGTTACTATGCTGAACTGCTATACATTTATTGAATGTTTACATAGAAAATTTCTACTTAGTCGTTTATTTCTCATACCAAATTCGATAATCTTCTATAATTCAGAGAATAAATGAATATTAGACACTAATCAAAATCATAGTTCGTAGAACAACTAATTATTTCAATATCTTTTGAGGATATCATTCGAAGACCTTATAGTTCATAAAAAATAAATATTAGAATATCATTTAAGGACTCAGTCAAGAACCTTATAGATCTGATTAAAAGTCTATTGATCTTTTAAACTTTAGAATTTAGACTTTTAGTACATCTTAAAATAACTTTCTACCATCAGTAACAAATGCATGGAAATAGTTTATCATAGAGCATATATACAGTAGATAATTAAAAACAGCATTAACTCTTTCACTACTGGGGGTTTTTTTACTACTGGACAAGGCTACTTGACTGACCTACTTTTGAAATCTGACTTACAATTTTTAAACACATGTTGTTGGGCTTAACAACATCAAAGTGCTCATGTATCATATACCATTGTAAAGCTAAGTGGCTGAACTTTGTGAATATGTAAAGCAAAAGTATGTGGGTGTGAAAATAAAAGTGATGTGGTGTTTGAAAGTAAAGTAAAAAATATTGTGATGTAATAAAAAAATAAAAAAATTCAACTTACAAGGTGCATATATCAATTTATAGTAATCCCAGGAACTTGAAACTTCATATATATATTCCACAAACAGTTTGTGATCATTCAGCCAAAAATAACATGTATCCGTTGAAAAATGTATTTTTTATGAATTTAATTATAAAAAGTACAAAAATGAGAAATAACGTCTTATCGCAGTCAATGATCCATTGTCTCTGTAACATGGTGTATTGTTACATTTTATACACAAGACAAGTATGCCACCTTCTGTAACACTCTCCTTTGCAGAGATGAGGGTGTCCTGGGCAGTCAAGGCATAACACTTTTTATGTATTCAACCAATATTTACCAGTATTTTGGCTGGAAATTGTATACGCATTTGCAATGACTAGAAATGTATTTAAATCTTTGCCAATCAAATCTCTTAGATTTGTAGTTTATGCTGTATATTTGCAGAAATCCTTTACCCACT
>CABFPE010000621.1:398258-417337 GCA_900660155.1 Hofstenia miamia | reverse complement strand
AAACTTCCTATTGAGTAAGAAGTGAATTGAGTGAAACTTCCTATTGAGTAAGAAGTGAATTGAATGAAACATGTCTTTGAGTGAAAAATCTTTTGGGTAAAAAATACAATTGAGTGGAACATTTTTTAGTGAAATGTCTGCACGCCGTTCATAGCGAGGAAATAATTTACTTACCTTTCATTTTGTTTACACGAGAGCGCAAACTCAGATGAAAAATTAGTTAAAATAAGTCATATTGCCATTCATTACAATGTCAAAAAAAATCTTATAAAATTTTAAATTGAAACTTTACTATTAATAATTTTTAAGAAAGTTTTGCTTGTAGTATCGAAAATGTCTTGGCATCTCATATTGAATGTGAAATGAGTATGTTCATTTTCAGTATATTTATTATTCAATTTGTATGGTGAAGGGTAGGAACATTTTTAACAGCGATGAGTTTTTGAAAGTGTCATTTTTCATACCTCTATACAAGAGATGGAATGGTCAGAAAACTTTGGCCAAGCCCGATCTGTACTATTTACATTAATGCCAGTTCAGCCCATTTTATGATCCTTACAAACAATTTCCATATTTTTTCAGTTTGATAGTCCATAGTTGGGTGTATTAGAAAATTATGATAAAATTTAAACAATGCAAGAGTACCTAATTTTTTGCTATTGCATATCTTGAATGTGAATTTAGCATATTTAAATTTTTAATGTCTAACATCCGTTATTGTATATAATTTTTCATTTGCAAAAATGTAACCCTTTAAATTTATGAATAACAAAGCTATAACAATGGAATTGTCCATTCAATTTTATATCTGTAGTAGCATAGACGCCGCGAGCGGGGGCAAGAGGGGGCAGCTGCCCCTCTTTCATAGTGAGATTTTCGCACGCTTGAGAGGGACCATTGATTGAAAGACAGACAAAATGGAAGCGTACCAATCGGATACAGCAATTGAGGGATAGGGGAAAATGATCGAGGGAAATTGTGCAAGGACTCGATTAATATGAAAGTAGTCAGAGTTAGTAAAAGAGTAAACTCTTCTGGAATGACTTGTTGGTGTCACTGAAGTAAAAGGAACACTAAACTGAAAGAACACACAATAATGGTCAAATAACTGCACAGTAACGTCGATTTGTATAGAGACAGAGAGCGTAAAGGACAACACCACATCAAGAATGTTAGCTTTGCGGGTGGGGCTTGAGAATATTTGTTGGAGGCCGAAATCCGCTAAGCATTCCAGAATGTTTGTTTCATAGTAATACTGAGATAGAAAACTTGACCAATGTGCAGTAGGGAGGTTCAAATTGCAGGTAAGAACTATATTGGTGGATTCATGGTTTGAAAGAAAAGAAAGGCAATTTGCAGTTTCCAGTGGATACTCAATAATTTCTAATCGCGGGTGGGAGATATAATACACTAATTAAGAAAAAGTGATAGTTGTTGGTAAAAAGGTCTGCACAGGAAAAATTAGTGATGGCAGAAATAGGTTTGACATCATAATTTGCAATGATAGTGTTGTGTACTGCAAGAAGCACGCCAGCATGGGGAGCCCAGTCAGTACGACTAACAACAGTGTAATGAGAATTAGGGAAAACGTGGCAGTTAGCAACAGATTCCTCAAGCCGTGTTTCAGAGAGACAGACGAAATGAGGAGCATGGAGTACCAGGTAATTGACTAGATCAATGCGTTGCTTGAGGCTAAGTATGCTGCAAACATTCACAGCTAAACATGTGAGATAGTTGTCAATGTTCGCTAGTCAACACTCTGTAGCACAAAGTTGGGCTAGGGTGTCAAAATCAAGAGATGGGTCAAGTTCAGTTTAGAGAAAGAAAAGCTTAAGATTACGAATTTTCAGTTTCTGTGTTTCTCAATTTGTTTCTGTGACACTAGCCGGTAACGAAAACGCAAAAGCTTTTTTTTGATAAGATGCTCAGCTTTAGACAGCAGTGGCTTGATGAAATAACCGGAGCCTTTCAGTTTTCCAATGGAGTTACGCACAACACGGACACTCTAAGCAAATTGCAGCCATACAACGAGAAGCCGACAAGCAGAAGACTTTTTAAAGGCACCACGGCGGAAAATGTCTGTGGAGTTTGGTTGCAAACCCATTTTCGAGAAGACAGAGAGCATAAGCTTCTTCTCGACAAGTCTTTAGGAATTGGAAACGGTAACTTCAGGCAAACCATGGATAACAACAGTTCATTGAGTAAGCTCATCACGGATATAGGCATATTGAACAGGAGGTACAGATACGGAAGCCGAAGAAGATACAGGGAATTTGAGCGCGGAAAATTTAGCTTCAATAGAAGAAAAACAGTTTCCAAGGTATTAGTTTTATTGATAACACAGTACAGCTTATCTGCCGAGATGAAGATGTCATTGTCAATGCACGAGTCACAGACCCAGAAGCAGTTGCGAATATGGCCCATGAACTTGACTTCATCAGGAGAGAGGCATTTGCTGCAAAAGATCCCGCAGGAATTGTTGTCCTTTACTACTTTCTACCAATCATCCTAAAGCAAAAGTTACCCCAAACTTAGCCAATTGATGTTTTTGTTGAATGTGCAAAGTTAGGATGGCTCCCATATTGTCCAGACAGAAAGTACGTAAAAAATGTGGGCAGTCATAAAATATCAGTTTCTTCCTATTTGAATTGAGCTCAAAATCCTATTCTAGTTGTTGTTGGGGTAACAGAATTGCCCCAAACTTAATTTAATCATTAAACCATATTAAATCTTTGATTAATATCTGGAAAGTAATGGTTTTATTTTAAAATCTACTGATATGGTAAATATTGATTCCAAAATAGCTGGATGGTAGAAAATAACAAACCATAGGCCTATGTTCTTATATTTTCTAGATAGGATAGGAGATTAAAGCAGATTTTAGCACATTACTTCGGATAATCAACTGCTTGGAAAATAAGATCTCATCCCTTTGTTCTCTTTCAATTAAATGATTAAATTTCCTCAAAAAGAAATGAAATATTTTTTCTACAAATATACATTATACATCCATTAACTCTTTCACTACTGGGGGTTTTTTTACTACTGGACAAGGCTACTTGACTGACCTACTTTTGAAATCTGACTTACAATTTTTAAACACATATTGTTGGGCTTAACAACATCAAAGTGCTCATGTATCATATACCATTGTAAAGCTAAGTGGCTGAACTTTGTGAATATGTAAAGCAAAAGTATGTGGGTGTGAAAATAAAAGTGATGTGGTGTTTGAAAGTAAAGTAAAAAATATTGTGATGTAATAAAAAAATAAAAAAATTCAACTTACAAGGTGCATATATCAATTTATAGTAATCCCAGGAACTTGAAACTTCATATATATATTCCACAAACAGTTTGTGATCATTCAGCCAAAAATAACATGTATCCGTTGAAAAATGTATTTTTTATGAATTTAATTATAAAAAGTACAAAAATGAGAAATAACGTCTTATCGCAGTCAATGATCCATTGTCTCTGTAACATGGTGTATTGTTACATTTTATACACAAGACAAGTATGCCACCTTCTGTAACACTCTCCTTTGCAGAGATGAGGGTGTCCTGGGCAGTCAAGGCATACATTGCGGGTTCTCTTGCGCTTGGGCCCAGAACCGCTACACACTCGACAATCGCGGTCCGAGCCTTTCCCAAACGATCCCTCCTGATGGAATTTTCCATTCAAGCGAATGGTTGGGTTGTCACTGACAGGTTCTGGTAATGCCTGTGGTTGGGCTGCTCGTGGATTTAGGGCAGGGACCATTTCAGACAGTGCTGCTGCATCAACAAGCTGCTCAATCAGGTTGTCTTTGAACTCTATCAAGCTCATGTTTTTTTGTTTGTCTTCAGGCCGACTCAGTCTGTGCAGAATGGATGCGTTCACGTTCACTATTTCGAGGAGCCAAAAAAAAATTTTCTTCCATTTCGTGCTCTTTCGCTTGTGAATGCCGTAATAATTTACGCGTTGGTCCATCCGATCGCACCCATTCATGTTCAGATTATAGTCGAGGACCATAACCGGCTTGTTGACAACATCTCGTTTTGTGCGAACTGCCTCAACAGCAACATGTGAATTGCTGCTCACCATAGCAACGAATTTTTTAGCTTTTTTATCCCTGAAGGCAGTCAGAATGTAGTGCTCATTCTGAGCTCCAAACCACTTACATTCCTTAAAATCAAGATGAAGGGTCTTGAGTTCTTGGGGAAAGTTCTTGCGGCGAATGTCTACGGTTCCAGTGTAATAAAACGACTGGCTCCGTAGAAACTCCAGGAGGGGATAAGAAGAGTAAAATCGATCAGCGTAAAGATGATGGCCTTTGGAGAGTGGCTCTATCAACTTTTTAAACACCTTTACCGCTTGGGATGAGTCATTGTCAGTCTCTGGGCGATATCCATACAATGTGTCACTACCATAGTACGTGAACACATTGTATAGATAGCCTGTTTTGCTATCACAGAGTCCAAATGTCTTTATATGATATTTGGACGGTTTAGAGGCATTAAATTGTTTGTATTGCCACCGTCCTTTATAGCCGATGACCATCTCATCTATGCAGACATTTTTTTCGGGATAAAAATTATCCTGAAAAGACTTTATGAGGCGCTCCAAGAAGGGTTCAATTTTGGCTTGCTTTTCTGCATCTACACCACCAGCATGAAGAAAAGTATGGTAAATGGATTCAAAGCGCACTCTTCCCATGGTAGCGCCGAACCAAGGAGTACGCTTGTGCTTTCTCTTCGTTGCCCAAAAACTCTTGATGCTGTCTCGTGGGTCGTCCCCAATCGCACACAAAATGGCCAAGAAGCGAAAAAATTCAGGTTTGGTGACGGGTTCAAACTGACGATAAATTGAATGTTCCTTTGCAGGAGTGTTCTGTGTGGTCTTCAGCATTCCATAATCATTCAAATCTTTCAATAAATCATCTAGAACAGGATCTAGAAGCAGAAGAACACAATCCAATTCACTACAATCTGGAGCAACTTTCTCGCGGTTGACTCCTGTGCTTCCTTGCTTCACGAAGCGAAATGAGTTCCGCGTTTCTCCTTCTGTTATCTCAGACCATGCTTGTAGTTGTTGCTCAGTCTGTCTTGACACATTGTTACTTATACTACCACCTCTGGCTCTGCTAGATCTACCCCTGCCTCTTCCTATTACTTTTGGTCTTGTTGCAGCAGCAGAAGTGCTAGGTCTAACTTCTTCATCACTAGATGAGTCTTCATCATTCGACTCACTAGAAGTAGAAGAGTCAGAATCCCTTTCCTCCTCACTAAGTACACTAGGTAGGCCTTCATCATCATCCGTTGGGTCATGAGACCATTGTTCGATTATTTCCAGCGCTTTTTCAGCACAAAAGCGCTTAGCAGGGCGATTGTTAGAGCTATCATCCATCTTGGCTTTGTCAAGAAATTTGAGTACGTAGATCTATCCGAAAATCGATGTAAAAGAATTCAAAAACGACGCGTAAATGAATGCAAACGGTCGAAACAAAGAAAGTAACTTTCGTTTTTGTTATTTCCGGATGGCCACTTTTATATTTGCCAGAGTTAATACATTATTTTAAGTCAAATGAACGCAACTTTGTTATGTCGTGAAACACGGCGCCCGGTCCAAAATGAACGCACGGCTTGGCGTGAAACACCGCGCGGTAGCGAAAGAGTTAAGATATGTTTCACTAATTATTGTATTAAGCTTAAAATAATTTGATTATTTGATTTGAAGCATATTTCATTGGTACATTTACGACCTTATGCTAAATACCTGTATGCTTTAGGAAATTTTAGCAATGGAATATAAGTTTGAAGAAAAACTATGGATTTCTCCTCGATCTTTAAAAGCTTTACCAATGCCCACTAAGAAACGTTCATGTATGCATGACGATTGGGTGATTGTTCCATATAAGCCACAGTTATTGAACAAGATGTCACCGAATGAATCTAATAAAGATGCAGCGTTTTTCGAAGGTTTTTCAAGTCAGGTATTTTCCCCATGAATTTCTATAACACTACCAGGATATGAACTGCAATTTTGTATTTGAACAATGCAAGTTCAATGTGCACTATATCAAAATTAATTCAATCATTGAGTAAACATGTTTGCCTCAATTTTCTCCCTTACATTTACCCTGCGTTGGTAATATTATGGAAGCCAGTTTTGCGTAGTTTTCAAGATTTCGACATAGAATTTTTGCTAAAATTAAAGAATACTAGAATAACCAATCACAGAATCAATGCAATAGTATAAAATAATTAGTAAGCTAATTGAAACCTATAATAATGAAAATAAACAAGGAACAATATATATGATTTTTTTTCATAATGTAAATATATAATGAAAATTTAATATAAATAACTGATTATTTTGTGTAGTAATGGATAAGAACTTAAAAATATATATTTTGATGAAATTAGAATAATGTAGGAATTATATTCCACTTTCAGTAATCAATAAGTTATTTGCATGCCATTCATTTGAAAGTTTGCACATTGGTTTACAATTTTGTATTTGGTGCTAATATTCTAGTTATTCCCAATATTTATTAAATGAACTTTGTGTTTTCAGTTATTTGACAGGATTTGATATTTTCTATATTTAGATTGAAAACTTTTGTTTTGCTTATTCGCTGGATAAAATATTCTGACAGTAATTCCTGCAAATTTTAGGACTTGGAGTATAGATTTCGAATTTTATAACGCTTCAAAATTATAATTTCAAGAAAATGATTATCTAACTAAAAACTATAATTAAATTCTAAATTCGACATTTTTTTCTTTTGCCTTATGCACATGAATGTAACCGGTGCGTCGAGTTCTGCAATTTTATATACTTGTGTATTTGGGTCTGTCCTGGGCTTGAGATACAATGCGGCTAAATAAGCAGAAAATTATTAACTTTTATCAAAAATAATATTTGGAAATGAAATGACAGCATCCCCATACGTCTCTGGTTATTCTTGATGTTTATACGATGTGCGATGAACATCTTTTATAATTTTAAGGAATTGAAGATAAATTTTGTTTATATTAATTTGATATATATCCAAATGTATTCAATTTTTAATTGTTAATTATTTTCCAGTCTGTCTATATCAATGGAGAAATGCGTCATTAAATTATATGCATGTAATTGTTAAGTTTTTCTTCCAAATTATCACCCATTATAGTAAAGTAGATTGATTTGCCAGTGTTGCTGTTTGNTATTTAGATTGAAAACTTTTGTTTTGCTTATTCGCTGGATAAAATATTCTGACAGTAATTCCTGCAAATTTTAGGACTTGGAGTATAGATTTCGAATTTTATAACGCTTCAAAATTATAATTTCAAGAAAATGATTATCTAACTAAAAACTATAATTAAATTCTAAATTCGACATTTTTTTCTTTTGCCTTATGCACATGAATGTAACCGGTGCGTCGAGTTCTGCAATTTTATATACTTGTGTATTTGGGTCTGTCCTGGGCTTGAGATACAATGCGGCTAAATAAGCAGAAAATTATTAACTTTTATCAAAAATAATATTTGGAAATGAAATGACAGCATCCCCATACGTCTCTGGTTATTCTTGATGTTTATACGATGTGCGATGAACATCTTTTATAATTTTAAGGAATTGAAGATAAATTTTGTTTATATTAATTTGATATATATCCAAATGTATTCAATTTTTAATTGTTAATTATTTTCCAGTCTGTCTATATCAATGGAGAAATGCGTCATTAAATTATATGCATGTAATTGTTAAGTTTTTCTTCCAAATTATCACCCATTATAGTAAAGTAGATTGATTTGCCAGTGTTGCTGTTTGAGAAAGCTTTCTGAATTAAACAAAAACATTGGCTTGAGAAACGGCAGATGGGCCGCTTTTTGCACACCCAGCCGTGGACTTTCTTTATTAGAAAAAAATAGGCGACATATTGACCAAAAATGCCAAAAATTCTTCAATTATGCGTAAAAATATGTGTAAAAGACAAATTGTATTTGTCAATCACAAATCAACTTAATAAATGCAAGTTATTCTGAAGTTTCATAGTAAGTTCAATAACAAAATAATTTTTTCGAAGTAAGCGCCAATTCATACTTTGTGGTGTATTCATCAAGCCAATTAATTGTTGAATTGACATATTTATGGGTTCCAATCAGAATGCAGCAACATCTTTTATTAGCTTGCCATTTCCCACCAAGGTTGCAAAAGTCAATTCCTACGAGGTGATTGACATAAATTCTATTAACACCGTATTCACACTCGAAAAATGCTTTAAAACACGTGTTGGCAGAATATGCGTCAAAATGTTTTCTACTTAAAGCATATAAATCTAGATATTCTATTTATCTCTAGAATGTAACCGTAATAAACAATTTTTTTACATTTTACATTTGTTTAAAACAGTACAACACTGTTATCTGGTGGAAACTATTTTCTTAGTTTACACTAAATATTTTTAGTCCTGTGTCACTTACTTGGTTTCAAACAAGAGTTCACCATTGAAAACCGTCGATTTTGTTAGTGAACCTCTATTTAAAAGCACTCCACCAAAATCCCCAGAAGTAGAATGGCCATCTTCACCCTCGCCAACAAAGAAGTTTGCAAAAGTGTCTGACAGTACAAAGCCTTCAAATATTGATCTGAATGTTAGTTTTAAATCGCAGCGTTACAAATTTATGAATTGCTATTGGTGCATCATTTTGTATTCAGTTATTGTTGCTTTTATAAGCTTGCTCTTCACTTCAGATTCAGATCTTATTTACAGTAAGTGACAATCATTCTTGTTAATATCTCATTTGGAGTATTAACATTTGGAAAAATAATTTCCAAATGATTTTCAAGCAATCAATTTAATCAAACTGGTTGAATATCAAATTTATTGGTAATATATCTCAAAATATACCAACTAATTCTAAAAAAGTACCTCACAATGTAATATACATGTTATGCTAGTTAGAGAGCCTTTTGATGAATTGTAACCAGTATTTGAAGTCCATAAGGAAATTTTCATTTACCAATCATTCCTTAGATGTTCTTATAATGCCTATATTTTTCTTCAATTTTAACGTCGATATTCTGTTCAGTCAATAATTTAGAACTTTTGGAAGCAAACTAATAACGACGATTATATATATATATATATATATATATATATATATATATATATATATATAGGTTTTCATTTCATAATTGAATTGGATATAGTTGTCTGTAAGTAAACTTATGAGGCTTAATAAGTGTTTGATATTGAATTACATAGACTGTTCATTCTACACCACAAAATTAGAGGGTCACTTGTCCTACATCCAGCCAAAACAGTGGGACATTTATGAAATGTAAAGGGTCACTTACCAATTGCTGTTTCATTTTGNATATATATATATATATATATATATATATATAGGTTTTCATTTCATAATTGAATTGGATATAGTTGTCTGTAAGTAAACTTATGAGGCTTAATAAGTGTTTGATATTGAATTACATAGACTGTTCATTCTACACCACAAAATTAGAGGGTCACTTGTCCTACATCCAGCCAAAACAGTGGGACATTTATGAAATGTAAAGGGTCACTTACCAATTGCTCTTTCATTTTGACAAAGGTATCATTTGTTATCTGCTATGGTGACGTCACGGTCACAATGTTCGAAAGTTACGCTGATTGGCTAACACTAACATTCACAACAAGCGACGTTTTGTATTTCAACTGAAGCAACTAATAGGTGTTGCTCAGCAGGGTTTTCGCGTCGAGTTCGAGTTACTCGGACTGAGGTCGAGTTTATACGTTTCGAGTTCGAGTATTTTTTGAAGAAAATTCCGAGTTCGATCGAGTATTTATTTAATTCTGAGTTTTTTGGCTAAAAAATATTTATTTTGCAATTCTAAGCTAAAAATAGTTATTTGCGATTGGTAAAGAAATTGAAATTTAAAATAATTTAGTTTTAGGATATTTTCTTTATCGAGTTTTTCCGATAGAGTTTTACAAACTTATTCGAGTTCGAATTCCTAACATTCTGAGTACTCGAAAACCCTGAGGCTCAGTGCAGATTAAGTTGAATACGATGCCGTGAGTTTAAAGCATGCTTACTGTAAACAACTGGAAAACTAATAAAATGGACACGAGTGTAAATCCCCAACCACGTTCTAGCATACGCCGTAATGACTCAGTTAGAATTATCAGCGCGCTGCTTGATGGCCTGTGTGCGCCGAGGGTGCATTGGCGCGGCCTAGAGTGAACACTGCATAAATAGGGGTAAGCACAATACATGTCTTTTATTTCATTGGCAGACTGATGCTTATCAATAGAATGCAATGCAATTCCCCACTTCAATTTTGGTTATAATGATTTTGAAATTGGATGTTTTGAAATAGGAAGCAATTGTGTAGAAATTCATTGAATTTGATCTACGCAGTGCTGTCATGCTAAAGCATCTATCGATATTCAGCCGCATCACAGCACTAATTTTTTAAATTTTTGGAAAGCAAAATCCAATAAAAATAACATCAAGGAAACAAATTTATAAAGTTCAAAAATTAAAGTCAACATTTCTAAAATAGTATCTTTTTTTTCAAAGAATTTCAACAAAATGTCAACCATGTTGTTGTTTATGTAATTGCATGTATCTTAATCTTCATTTATTCTAACTAGCTATACAATTAGCCTCGTGAAAGCATATGCTGATTGCTGATTGATAAATTTCTAATTTACCCATCAATAAAGCAATTTTAGCCAATGTATTTAGAAATATTTATATAGAAATAAGCATGCTTTTACATTACTTTGTATTCATGGAGCTCACATGCATCCGGAAAATTGAAAAATTGAATTAGATTTTTATAAATTGTTAGATTTTGTCTACCCTAGAATTTGTAGTCGTTTTTGGAGAACTAATCATAAAATTATACATTTAGTGCAATGTTCATTAATGTATTTTTAATTTTTGCTAATAAGGATCTTTACATTCTATAAGTTGTTTACCTAGTCCATAGAAAATCGTAACCCTTATCACTACTCTTTCAATGATGTTATGAAAATCGATTTTTTAGATATGGGTCTTGGAAAATGCAGTGAACTCAATGATAATTTTCATAACTTACATCAAGTGCTCAATGATAACATATTCGGCCAATACCAAGCAATAACATCAATTGAAAGACATATCAGAGACTTTTACCAATCACCCAACAGTTCAATATTGTTTATCTTTTCTGGAGATATTGGTGTTGGCAAGAGTTACACAGTTGAGATACTTACAAAAACTCTCTTTTCCGATGATATATGTTATAGAAAGTTTTTACAACATGATGTAAGTGGATTTTGTATTTAGGCAGTTTGAATTTGATTTTGTTTCTATTTATTATTATAACAATTTGCATTTCCGATCTATTGGTATCATGCGCTATTCCTTGTTTAGCTAGACGTTTCATTCTCTTATTAACGTAGTAAGTATGAAAATTGATCAATAGAATTTGATGTGGTTCAACCATTTTTTGTTTTTTAATACATAAAGCATTGAGGGATAATAAACCGTTAGTTTCCGAGAACCATTTCTGTATAATCAGCGATGTTCAATTGTTTAAATCAATTTATTACATGTTTATTTCAATTTTTTTTACTGAACTCATCAAAATGCACTTTATGCATTGAAGAAAATTTCAAATTCCAACTCCATCAGGGCTAGATAAAGAAAAAGGTAAAGTAGGTATGATAATACTCTATTTTATTAATTTACAATTAACAGCTAAACTCGTTTGAAAACTTCTTCCAAATAACCTTGATTTAAAAAAAANTTTATCTTTTCTGGAGATATTGGTGTTGGCAAGAGTTACACAGTTGAGATACTTACAAAAACTCTCTTTTCCGATGATATATGTTATAGAAAGTTTTTACAACATGATGTAAGTGGATTTTGTATTTAGGCAGTTTGAATTTGATTTTGTTTCTATTTATTATTATAACAATTTGCATTTCCGATCTATTGGTATCATGCGCTATTCCTTGTTTAGCTAGACGTTTCATTCTCTTATTAACGTAGTAAGTATGAAAATTGATCAATAGAATTTGATGTGGTTCAACCATTTTTTGTTTTTTAATACATAAAGCATTGAGGGATAATAAACCGTTAGTTTCCGAGAACCATTTCTGTATAATCAGCGATGTTCAATTGTTTAAATCAATTTATTACATGTTTATTTCAATTTTTTTTACTGAACTCATCAAAATGCACTTTATGCATTGAAGAAAATTTCAAATTCCAACTCCATCAGGGCTAGATAAAGAAAAAGGTAAAGTAGGTATGATAATACTCTATTTTATTAATTTACAATTAACAGCTAAACTCGTTTGAAAACTTCTTCCAAATAACCTTGATTTAAAAAAAACCCTAGGTGTTACCTTATAGAATTCAGTTAAATTAATTTGCTTACCAATGGATTCAGATATTCATTCATTGTCTGATTAAGTATCACATTTTTCTTATATGGAAATTGGTTGAAATTGTAAATGATTGTGATGAGTACACAGTTTTCACTAAGATGTTGTTTTAAGAATAAAATGACCTCTTAAGTTGCTACATACGTTCGAATTCTCCTTCAAAATTTTCTTAAGTGTTTTTCAGGTTTATTATCTTTAAAAATTTTTTATTTGCAATTACTCGATAGTTTTTTATCTAAATTTCTTTAGCAGTTATTCTACATTTCTTCATTGTAGTTTTATCATTTTATTGTTAACTTCGCGAACTTTTTAGACTTGGCCATTATTTCAACCTGGGTATCGTCTTATTGCATTTGATGATATTGATAATGTAGGCGAGTTCAATCAATTACGCAAAGCTTATCAACGATCACAACGCATTCCACAACTTCCCGTCAAAATGAAAATGATCAATATTTTTATTACCAACTTGAAAATGAAGAACTATATCCATCGAGATGAAATCCACATTGCGTTTCAACCGTTAGGAGTTCCTGAAGTAGTTGATTGCGTGAAGGCTGAATTACAGACAAGGGGCTTCACTCCAACTGTACGCTTAATCAAAAACATTTTGCAGAACATTCAAGTTGATCCTTTAACTTCAAAATCACTCTATGGCTGTAAAGATGTTTCCAGATTCGTCACTTATTATGTCAGAGCAGATTCTTAATTTCTCAGTAGGCATCTTTGGAAAGTTAACTCGATGGCGTTGACTTATTGACAAGGACCTGATTACGCATTTGAACTTTTGTCATCATCACATGTTTTACATCAATCACATTTGGAAATTGTAGTTGTTGCAGGCAATATTTTAATAAAGTGGTTTGGGATTAAGTATTTGTTTAATTTAACTAGAAAAACTTATCTTGGAGATTCATAACAAGCAAAACCTAATCAAAACATCAGTCATTTGTATTATAAAATATCTTCAATTTAGGAAGTGTACACTTGTATCAATTCACATTTATGAAAACAGGTTTGACTAATTTGAACCAATTTTCCGGCTGCTTTTTCCATGATGACAATTCAATTGTTAAACACTGCTTAAGTAGTGTAGTAATAATTGAAAATGGATAGTAACGATGATTTATCAACGACTTCATTTTACCAGTTATCTGAAAGGAATTCATTTGCGACTAATGCATGCTATGCACGATCTGGCTCTTACACTAGTACTAGTCAAATGACTTAGGCTCAAATGGTCACAACTTAAGTGATGCAATTTTTCTAAAATATGATTATATATCATTTCAACAACCTCCAACTTAGAGCCGAGCTCATTTTAGCATGATTAGCTGGATTCATTTGAGTAAAGAATAACTTTCATGTACATTTTGCTTTAGGCAAAACTCTTTTATCTAAGAGGAACTGATGAAGCAATTTTAGGTAATTTATGTTCTAACGAGATTTAGTAATTAAATTTTAAATTCAATATGTAATTTTTACACGACATCTGCACAAATTATAATCTTAAGGTTCTTGTCGATATACATGTAAACTGCGCATGACATCAAGGCACGCCACGCAAATAAAATTTAACAGAATTTATTTTTGTACATGTAAACATTAAAAGTATCAAAAATTATTTTGGTAGTATTACCGTATTACTATTGGCCAAAAAGGCATCGAATTCGAAAAGGTTGATCGTCGCACTAGTCAGTTTGTTAGTTTGTTTTCAGTATAGATATACAATTATCGGGCTTGTATGATATTTTTAACTACTTCGAATTCAAGGAAAAAACACGTCTACTTTGGGGGATTCCCCCTAAAGTTCCACACAGTAATGACGCTACGCTAACCTGGTGCATGCGATGTGTTACATATCTCAAAACAGAATATCACGAACTTGTATAATTGCTCGTTATCATATTGGTTAACAGTGCCCCCATTTACAGTTTCAGGTTATAAGACTTCGCTGGGCAATATATTTGGCAAACGAGCAGTGCCTGCACCTTGTTTTTTTTAGAGTTTCGTCAAAATATTGCAAAAATATTAATCGCTTTTAGTCTGCTGCATTGCTGTCTGCTTCTCCTTTACAATGCCATCAAGGTAGGTTTTGTACAAAAGCTTTGCTGGGTAATTTACATCCCAAATCTTTCTCCAGAAATCCCCGAAAATCTGATTTTTCAGTTCAATGAGTGAAATTCCAGCTTTGCACAAATTCTTTGTCCAAATCTTCGCTCGAATATCTGATTCAAAATACAACAATTTTCGCTTTCTTATTAAATCATACGTCACATCAGATTTTTGGTAAGCACCACTTCCCAGTCACTCACATTACAACTGGTAACAGCACATTTGTTGTGCTTATTTTTGATTAGTGAAAAATCACAATCATTATAATATTAATTGTGTTTCGAGTGTATTCACTAGTCGCTAGTGTCAAATTAAATTGTGCCACGGTTTCGACGTCGAAATTAATGAGAAATTATCTCTTTTGTTACTTAAAATGAATGAAATAAGTAAAAAAAAGTAAAAAAACTTTGTTTTCGGTTTCTCTTAATAATTAACTTTGTATGCAATCAAATGTAGCGTTTCTAGGGATATGTATCTTGGCGCAATATGTAATGCTATAACACCTGCAATTGAGTTATTGGTTATAATAATATTTTTCATTTAAAATACTTAAGGTAAATTTAAAAAAAACAGGTTCTAACAAAAAGCTGAATAATTTATAAGTTTTAAAGTTTTTAGATCAGTGGATGAAACCGTCGCGTTTAAAAAGCCTTTTAACAGTAGGGACAGGTGCTGTTGCAGTTGCCGCTGGGTATTCTTTCTATAAAGACAGTTCCGCCGTGTACGAAATTATAAGCAAGCATGCTCTTCCCAAACTAGATGCCGAGAAGGCACATGTCTGGGGTGTTCGTTGTGCTAAATGGAATTGGCTACCAAAAAGCACATATCAAGACCCTAAATCCTTATCAACATCGCTGTGCGGTCTTCAACTTTCAAATCCAATTGGTAATTACCTGCCTTGTTTTTCGTCATCGTTGATTTTATTGAATTTCAACTTTTGTGGTCTACGAGCAATATTTATATTTGATTTTAATTTTCGTATGAAATATTAATTGAAGCTCTCAAACCAAGCAAAAAATAAGTGTACTTGCGTCAAACATTGAATATGTAGTAGTGAAATTATGAAAATCAACATGAACAAAATCATTCAAGCCATTAATACATTTAACAACTGTATGTTTTTAAAAATGCAAATTTTATAATGATGATTTAGTTTTTTGCTTCGAAATGGGTTGCAAAAATATATCTTTATTTGCAATGCACTTGATAAGAAAAACCTTCAGACCAAATTCGAAATGCCATATTCCTTGAATTGGGAATAATATTCCCCTTTTATGTTAAACTTATGGATTTCAAACTTATGTTAATTTCAAAATGTATGCTTTCTTTAATGTTTAAAATGCTTTTTTGAGAATAGGGTTGGCGGCGGGATTAGATAAAAATGGTGAGGCTGTGACTTCATGGGAAAATCTTGGTTTTGGATTTGTAGAAGTCGGAACTGTTACTCCAAAGCCACAGCCAGGAAATCCCCAACCGCGTGTATTTCGATTGCCTGAGCATCGGGCTATTATTAATCGGTATGGTTTCAACAGTCAGGGATCAAAGCAGGTTCTTGAAAATCTTAAATCTAACAAAGGCTCAGGTAATTTCTTCTTTTAATACTTTTTATTTACAAGTAATTGTTGTTTTCTCAAAGTTTCTAATTAACACCAATATTAATTTCGTTCAATATAAGCCTTAACACGAAAGGAGAATTGATTTGAAATTAAGTTGCATTCCGCATATTGTTTTTGTAATGCTAAGTGAGAATAGTTCGTTTGGAAAAATGATAGGTAGGATGTTAAATCAAAATTATAGGATTTTTAAGCATTGTTTAAAACACTATTTTAAACATGTTTTTGCCAATTGTTTTTTAAATGTTTATTTTTCAAGTACTCATAGACTTTTATGGAAAGTTTTAGAGATGTGGTCACTAGTAGTTTTATAACCAACTTTCTATCGCAAAAGTAGCAAATCTTGCGTGACGTTATGCATGTATGAAACAAAAAATGAATGTTGTTAAGTTTTCATGTTTCAATGTATGCTATTGTATATTTTTTTCAGCGAAAAAATGTACCTTGAAGTGGTTTTGTCTAAGAAAAAATAGCATTGCTTTTAAACCGTTTTCTCAAATAATAAACTCTGGTAACACTGATGATGCAAAATCCACAATTGTAATAATGATTATTTCTTCTAAGTAATTATAGCATGCCAAAATAAGTCTTATTTTGCACCATATCTCATAGCAACCAAATTTTCGGGGGAACAATACGTCAGAAAGTCATTAAGTTCATCAGGATTTAATGATGATGGTCATATAATCATAATCTCTCAAAGATTGACTTTTCAGACAGTTAACATCAGATATGCGGAATATTAAAGAAATTGACAATAATATATCTTCAACACAACTAAGTTTAACCTAGGTGAAAATTAACTTTGCAATGTTATTCGAAAGGCATAGTTTTTAATCAATATTTCCAAAATTGCGGTTTACAGAAAAATTGTCTTTGAAAACTACTTGATTGTCAGTCAATAGTTGACTAGAAATATTTCAACGTAATTTCCCTTGAACAAATAGCGGAAGATTTATTAATTTTGAGGCATATCCAGAGTAGTATATTAAAATGGCAATTTTTCCTTCATTCTTCTGCTTCGAATTTTTTGAGACTAGATTGTAGCTATTGTACATGTAGAAGTGATTTTGGTTTACTGTATACCCTGGTCCTAAAATATATTTCATTGTATTTCACTGCAAATTGAAGAGAAAATAAGTTCTTTTAATTATTTTTATTTATAAATGTATATTTGGTTTTGCGTTCACTTTGATTTTTTAGAAAATTGTATCTTGGGTATTAACATTGGGGTTAACAAAAACAGTGCAAATGCAGTAGATGATTACTTGGTAGGTGTGAATATGTTTGGCCCTGTAGCTGATTACTTAGTTCTTAATATTTCTTCTCCAAATACTCCAGGACTACGGGATCTTCAAAATAAGGTTCGATTGAAGCAGCTATTGCAGAAAGTAACTGAGATGAACAGTCTTTTTAGGAAACCACCAAAGGTTTTCGTTAAGGTAAAGGATTTCTTTCTAGTTGAATTCGATGCATAAATTTTTTACCAAAGTTTAGTATTTTAATTTTTGATGTTTACATTTAAATGTTAGCTAAGAGATTGTATCAGTGCGTGGTTGTTTGATACTTTGAAAAGATGTCTATACTAATTTCTCGGATTGTTGTCAGGTATTCGTATGTATTAAAATTTACAATATTTTCTACAGGTTATTGTCAAGCAGTTAAATTCATGTAGAGAAATTCTACTCTTTTTTAAATATTTCACCGTAGCTTTTACTGTTTACAAGACACGCTTTAAATTGAAAGTGAAACTATACTTATTATAAATATTTTTAGCTGCTTAGCTTCATCTGCAATGGATTTACATTAATAGATAGTATTAATTATGTATTGAAAATTATTTTAATTCTTTCTTTGGTAAATATACTATTTTTGAAATTTCCATTAATCATGTCATTTAAGCTTTAGGATTAATAACTTATGAACACACATCGATTGTAGAATCGTAGCATTTAGTAATCTAATGAGTCCTTCAGTGATGTAAAGTGTATTGGAAAATCACATTTGTCTTTAGAAATCTATTTGAATTATTTATATAAAAAATATTTTGCGAGCATGGTTTGAAATTGGATAATACATGTATTTGCATGCACAGTGGGCAGATTTCAGCGGAATTTTTTCTCAGCGTAAATCTCTTATAACGTCAGAATTATAAATTTGCAAGCCGGCACGATCCTTCTCAACCAGCCTAGTATTTCAATAGAAAACTCTTATGTAAGCAGTTTCCTCCAAAGCAAAGCAGCTAGAAATTTAATTATTTTTTTATTTTTAAGCTCATGATTTCTTTTTGTTCTTCGAAATCCTTTTGAAGGAAACATGATGTAAAAATAAAGAAATACGTTCTAAAAAGTACGAGCTACACTACGCGTACCGATACGTTATGGGCCATAAATAATTAGTCCGTTTGCAACTCTAACGTAGCCGACCAAAATCCACGGCCAACGACCGGCTGCGGCCAAAGATTTTGTTTTACGGCCAAATTCCCGATTAAGATTCATTTCTGAAAATTATGATGAACAATTCATTTCCATGATTTTTATTTGAATTTTTAAAACTTAGTCGCTTTGACTATTTTCTTTATTTGTTCGAACTATGAGCATGTCTTAATCATTCTGTTGAAAATTGCAGTATTTCACTGAGTAATAGCAGAAGTACGGCAGAAAAATCATGACTAACGGCCGGCTATGGTTAATGCATCAACGGCCGGCTATGACCAAAATCTTACTGCCAACGGCCTTTTAAAGTCAAAATTAATTTGTACGTCCGGCTACGGCCAAGAAAATTGCCTTTCCGCAGAACAGTACTCAAGCTTTCCTAAATTTGAAGTCAATTAAAGAATTTTTTGCCTATATCTGACAGCTGAATTATTTTGGAACCTTGTTTCATTTAGCACTTCAATAGTATCAGGCTTCGGTTTGGTAATACACAGTACTCAAATA
>CABFPE010000621.1:381318-396599 GCA_900660155.1 Hofstenia miamia | reverse complement strand
ATATATATATATATATATATATATTAGGTTGATAAGAAAGTTCCTAGACACCTGCAAGAAAATGTTTACTCGTTTATTTAAAAAGGATGTCTACTGCGGACAAATCGACCATCTCAAGATAGCGCTAGCCAAAAAACTCCAAAATTTGAAGAAAGTACATCAGCACATCGTCCAATGAAAACATCAAAGATGCTGAGGGAGGCGGGGTGGTAAGTTATGGTGCACCCAGCATGTTCTCCTGATCTCGAACCTTCTGATTTCCATTTATTCTCTGCCTTTCTACCTTCCAACAAGCAATTGGCTATATAAAGTTCGTAAAAGAAAATGTGAAATTGTTCTTAGATGACTTTATTGCCTCAAAGCAATGCGTTTTCGTGTGCCCACAAACTTTTTTACCTACTTGATATATATATACTGTATTTATATATGGAATTCGGGTGGACATTGGTATGATATACTTTGCAGATTTGAAATATATTATGCACGAATGCTTTAAAGCCTGTTTGATACAGACACAAAATTTTTTCCATTTGTCCATTAATGCAAAGGTATACAAAATTTAAAAATAGTTCATTTGTTATTTTATTTATATTCTATTTTTCGTTTATTTTTACCCTTTCAGTATAGTTTTCAGGACCAAATTGATCGTGCTTCCTGATGAAACGCTAGTCTGATTTTCTATATGCTAAAAACTTTTGTATCAGCAGGAAAATGTCAAATTGTGTTTAATATTTTACAGCACCGTTATTACAATATAAAACAAATTTTTAATGTAAGTATTTGAAGAATCAACATTACATCTAAACCCTCTTTTATTTTCGTCATAATTCATTTACTCTTAATATTTTTAGCTTTATACTGGATTAATTTATCACGGACCATTTGTAGTTGAACGCATTAAAAAGGAGCTGGCAGGAATGTTAGAAGCAGATGGTTTTTCGAACGTCTCAGAACTCATTGGCGCAGATATTGAATTATCACCACAACAAACTGAGCGCCCTCCAAGAAAAAAGTGGTTCTATTTCTTCTAGATATCTTTAAAAATAAATTTATTTTCCACATGTTTTCAGTGTTGAATTTCAAAATCAGATAGCGGTTTCTATAGAATCATTAATATTTTGTGTATAATCTTAAATACTTACTTATTAACATTTTGTAAAACTTTCTATACATGTATTAATTTGCAATAATTTAGTTCAATACAAAATTTTATTTTTTAAAGTTTGTTGTTGCTGTCTTTGTATGTATTTGATCCGTACTGTTTTTCAGAAATGAAAGTAACTATCTTAAACACTGGCCAGTAGAGGTAATATAATTCAATTGAATTTGTTGAATTTGATCGTCTGTAGCTTGGAGATAATAATTAATATTGGCAACAAAATTAATGTAGCTCACTTTTTAAATCTATGTTTTGATGACTTGGTGAATTGATTTTAGAAAAACTTATGGCGAAGTTAAATATTCTTTACCAAACTGTTGGATTAATATCTGCAGCTTTACTCTTTGAAGAAAAGTTATATACAATAGCATGGTGCCGTGGTATGTCAATGCACCCGCATTTTTCGGATGGTGATTGCATTTTAATAAAAAGACCTTGGCTATCTAAAAAGGTAAAGTTACTATGCAAGGCCGGATCCATTGTTTACCAAATTTATTAAAAGAAGCCATTCAATATTTCGCGTATTTGGTTATAACTGGGTTGATCGAATTTTGAACAAAATATATAGTCCACTTCAATTTGATTAACACCGAATACAAAATAAGTCAATGAAGGAGGAGCCTCAGCTCTCCTTCACAGACTTGGCGACCTGTCCAATAATTCTACCACCTTACCATAATAATATAATTAAATATTAATGAATAAATCACTTCGTCTAAACACACTTTTGTCATGTATTGAACCTTATACGTCAGGATTCTTGCAAGAAGGGGTATCTTAATTTTTAAACAAATACTTAAACTATGAAAACCGCAAATGCAATAGTCAGAATATCAAAGCAAAACATTCCATTTGATGTTTACTCGCGTGTTTTTTTCTGCATTTTCTAACATTTCCAACATCAAATTTTACTTCAAGAGTGGCCCTGTCCTAACTCTGGGAAGAAATCCGGTTTGTTTTGAACACGGATTGTAAATTCTTTCTTTGAAAAATATGTTTGTATATTGAATACCGTTTTAGTATCAAGGAGCAAACGTGTATTGCAGAAAATTACCTTACGACTATGAAATTGTCAATATAGTGATCCAATGCTTCCTAATTAAATTTTTTCTTGCTTGTACTCAATTTAGATAAACCTTGCATCATAACCGCCCAGCCCCGCTCACCTCCGCATGGATTGATCCGACGGAATTCCATCGTTGATCAAGTTTGAAATGATATACGAATCTGCCATGAAATTATATTTTATCTTTTCGTACCATTTCTTAGACATGTTTGACCAAAGGTAATTGAACCAAATATTTATATTCTCTTCTACATACTTGAATTTGCGCGGGCTTTTTCACATAACAACCAGCACAACACAACAGCAAAAGATTGTTGTGTCACACCACAGTTGGAATCGGTTACGGAATTTGGAATCGAAGCCGAACCGATTTTTTAAACAAGTACCCGAAACTGAATGTACCCGAGATTTCCCAAAATGCACATCTTACCGAAATCCTAACCGAAATGCCGGACGGTGTAAGTTCGCTAGTGTTATTTTGAATGCGCCAGCATTAATGTCAACTGTTAATTATAATTGCAGCTGTGCTAATAAAGACCTGTTTCCCAAGAAACCTACCATGCAAACGACATAAATAAATCAAAAATAATTATTGAATTAAGGCCTTCTTAGGACATTTTGAAGTAGCTGGCATTTTCCCAGAACATGTGGACTTACTCGAAACCGTACTCAATTTTTCTAGGATTTTGTACCCGAACCGAACCGATTCCAACTCTGTATTACACAAATACAAAATCATAAATTGCAGCATGCTTATAATTTCAGTAATCTTTTTTATCTTAATATAATTTAAAGGGAAATAAAAATACCACTGAAATTTTCTAAATCTATTGAAATGTGTTTTGTATTTGTAGGGCAGCTTATGAAAATGACTAAAGAATCACGATTACTATTATTTCTTCTTACAGAAAATCGTTTCAATTAAGAAAATATAATTTTATTACATTTAAGGGCATTTGATGTTTAAACTGGTAAAGATTTAAACATCAAAATTCTTTTTAGCATCGCCAAAGGTTTTCTCGTAAGATGTGTTTCTAGGGAAGGAAGATAATATGTACTGATTTTCATGAAATTTTAAATCTCAAAAATCCATATAAATACAAGTAATTAACATTTCCTTGCCTCATTTTCTATATTTTCTACCAACCCTCTAGTTTTGCTGACATGGTGCAGTTCAAACTTTCGCTGAGATATGAAACAATTTGTTATCATATAGTCTCGTTTAGAATAACTCAGATTTGCAAAGCTCCGTCAAATTAATGGACAATTTTGTCCCGCATTCGAGCCAGCTCATTTTCTGCTCTCTAATTGATCCATGTTAAACCTATAGTGCTTTGTGTCCCAATGTTTTTCTTTCTATCTTCCCAGATGTTCAAGAATTTGTGTTTGCCTAGTTACATTAATCTATATTGATATTCAAGTTGAAATGAGAAATATATCAAAGCCTACATGTCAAAATTAATTTGATCCATTGGTTATATATATATATATATATATATATATATATAAGATATTGAAAGCATATTTAAAGTAACTCCGTTAGCGAACATTAATTATATTTATTTCAAAGAAAAAATCAAGAAAGCATTTTAATTAAACAATTCATTTCGAAACCAATTAATTCCCTAATAATTGTAAAATTTAAAATTTGTACGGCGATATATATATATATATATATATATATATATATATTAAAATCAAGTAAATTTGGAGAGAATTATTTGTAAAGTACTGAGAATGGCTTCGTAACCTGAAATATATTTATTTTCATGCATTTTTTTATAAAGAAAAGTGGACATAATTGACTATTAACCATGACTTCCCTTATTTATGATCTATAATATGTAAAGTAGTTGTAACACATCCCACAGCTAAGTGGCTACGGCTTAGAGACAGGAAATTGGCGGCAAATGGGGCCTACTAAAACGTCTAATCGTTTTCTTTTATTTTGCTGCTCCAAAAATATATATTAAACAAAATATTGAAATCCGAGTTTCAAGCCTAACGGCTAGTTACAGTATGAGCCATCAGCTAAAAAATCTTGATGCAAAACTAGCTACAGATACTCACTTTCATTAAGTCGCACATTTTTATCTTGAACATTGAAAACATTTAATTGATGTAATTGTAAGTGGCGATTATGCTAACCTGTTATATATTATTGTATACATTTTAGGTAGAGCCAGGTGACTACGTAACATTTAAATCACCGAGGAACCCCAATACAATATCATGCAAACAAGTTCATGCAACCAATGAAAGTGATCCTAACAATGTTAAGATTGGGCATATGTTAGTTTACGGATTAAATCAACCTTCCGAAGATTCTCGTCACTTCGGTCAAATCAGCCAAGGACTCATAACTGGCTTTGTAGTTAGTGTTATTTATAAAAAGTAGATTGCGATTACTACGTAATTATGAAAATTTGCACAAACTGGTGATCATTTCCATACCATATAACACACAGTATTCAAGGTAAATCCTAGATGTATTTCTTGCCACAAATAGTTCAATATTGAATGGGTTTCAGCTATAATAAATGATAGGAATAGACAAGGTTCAGACGTTTATGTTAAGTAATCATGTAGAGATTTTGAATGTATAACTTGAATTTTTCTACAAAGCTTTAATAATTGAAATAAAAAAAATTAATTAAAAACTGTTAATGGTTTTCACATGGATTCTATGTTACACTTATCATGGACATTCAAGTTAAGTATTACACTGTTTTTGGTAAAGACTGAGAGCATATACTAGGAAACAGTAAAATATCTTATGTTTAGAATGTAAGAAACATCTTTCAGCTCTTTTCTCAACTTTCCTAATTAACAAGCGAATGCTTCTACATTTTATTGACAAAGTTAATGTCGGAATTTCAATGATAATTCCATTCTAATCATGAAAGTCCGAACATACATGACCTACTAAAAATACAAGTAAAAACATTGTTGATGTACCAATAATTTCTTTTAAAATAATAATTGCAAACGGTTACTGCACAGTTGGTGGATTTCAAAGCATTATAAGAAGCCCTATATTACAATTAATATTCCAAATTACATGCACAGTGACTGAGGTAATTAATTTCCAATTGTCTAAAGGAAATTATGGTAGGAGGTGATCTTTAAATCGAGGATATAAACACACATCGCGTATATGATGTTTTTTCAGCAACCAAGTGAGAAATCTTTCCATTCCTAAACCATATCCTCCATGCATTGTCGTTCCAAACCGACGCTAAATTCAAAAATTTTCTGAGTATTTGATTGTAAATATACAATTTAAATTATATTTTAAAATTTTAATTTTAGTAACAAGTTTGATCAATCATTTATAGAAATGATTAGCCCATGAAATATCAATCACTCAAAGTAGAAAATAATATGACATTTAATAGAACATTAAGAGAGCATGCTTAAGAAATGTTTAAATCAGAACTCTAGTTACTTACCTGATCTGTGTACCAATAATATACTGTTGCATCAATATTGGTTTCTTTGTAGGCATCCATAAGAACGCGTTCGCTGATTTCTCGCATTGATCCACCAACAACTTCACCAACATTTGGTAAAAGAAGATCTACCTAAATGTGCAGGATTTATAATAAACGTTTTTATTATTGATAAAATTTTTATCTTTTTATGATTGTACTGTGTTCTGACATTCTATATATTACATAAATTTCATAATACTCCTTGATAGTACAAACCTGCAAAAAAGTATTTAAACAATCATTAAAGTTTTATATTTTGGTAATTATCTCAACATTATGTTACAAACAGGTAGTGAAATTCTAATAAGTTGCTTAGCAACACTATAAAAGATATCCTAGTAATTAAATGTAAAATTCGATATTTATTTGTTATCAATTCGAGAAAAAACCGAACTCAGTAAAAAATAACTTTAGACAAAAGAAATGTAACACCACCATAAGAATAACAAAAAATAGTATTCGGTATACCAAATAAATATTTCGACAACAAAAAAAATGTCTTCATATATTATTATAAATTTACTAGAATTAGGTAACTACTCAATTTGGGAGTAGTGTTGCCTTCCTTTGTTCGAAAAAGTTTGGTGAATCGTAATCTGTGACAGGATGCGCCAACTTGTTTCAATATAATCGTATCATCCAGGATCTTAGCAAATGTTCAAGCAAGATTGACACATAATTAGCTGAACACATGTTTCCATTAAATTTAATGATCTTGCACATTCCATTTGCTGAAAACCACCCAGCATTATGATCCAAGTGTCGGAAAATTTAAACGTTGGGGTTGTGATTTTGCGGTGAACTCTTTGATTGCTTTCATCGCTTCCTATTTTTTCTGATAAGAAATAATGCTCCAGATCAATTTTAGATATTATTGTTTCTTACTTCATACAGCCATCTGAACAGATTTTTTCATTGAGTTTCTGAAATATACCCTTTTTATGGTAATTCTAAAAATCGCACCATTAGTTGATACTATACGAGAATTCTAACAATACAACTGCGAAGAGGATCAACTGTGCATAACTCTCGTTCAAGCGGCCCGGAAGTATTGAGGATTCCTCTTTGAAAGATAGAATAGCCCCTTAGGCTACGGTTATACTATGTGATCAGCCACATTTTGGTAAAATCGCACGTCTAACCACCGAGATAATCAGCGATGTTACGTGATTTTGTAACTTTTATTGCTACCAATCACGTAGTCTAACCGAGGCCTTATCATTTCTTTTGGTAGATTTGCGAGAATATTGTGTTTTACTTAGCACCAAAATTGTTCAATTTCTCTTAAATTCATTTATAATGCACTCAACAGAGCTTCTTGAAGTTTTACTGAACTAACTCATGACGACAAAGCTTAATGTTTACTGATGTCTTAAAATAATTCGTTTTCTAATCTATTCAGGCGTTTATCAGGGCATTATTTTAGAGGTGAGGGAAGTGAAGTCTTTGGTAATGACAGGTACTGTGAAAATGATCATGGTAAATATTCAGACTAGCTAGTAGTGAATAAATTTTTTTTTAAACTCAGCTTAATCCTCTTTAGTGTTATACTACAAGACAGATACTAACTCAAATTACATGAATATTTGTTAATAAATTTATTATACAAATTTGCGTTTCCATGGCAACCAATTATTGACTGAGTTTTAAGGCTTTAGTTTTTCACTCATATCTTTTGAAAAAAAGAAATGCAGTGCTCAAATCAAACTCATTTTGTCAAGTAAAGATATGAATAGGACTTAAATTAAAAATATTTTCAGAAATTCTAGCATTTTTTAGGTTTGTTACCGAATTTTTTCCAAAAGGGTGTTACGCCAAGGTAGTTTAATGTGCGTGACAATCACAGTATCATATTATTGAGATGTCAAAAAGACTTTAGTTTAAGTCCTAGCTACGTATAACAGCTATATAAAGTGAAAACTTCATTAAGTTTTAACAAAAATTAAATTTTTAGCTGAAAATCACACCAAAAATCCTGAAAATCAACTTTTAAGAAAATCGATGATTTTAAGCAAAAGGCCCAATAAATCCTAGTTAGAAAACTTGACGGTAAATCCCATTGATTGGGTTCACAACCTTGAATGGCAGCACATTAAATTGCATCATTTCTGACTTGCAAATCGTCAATTTTTTTATAAAATTATTGATTTTTAGACGAATTTTGGTGAGAAAAATAGTTCAAAAAAATTTTCTACCACTTTTCCAGTTAGATATGATTAAAAACGTATTACTTTATCTAAGAAAGCATTCTGAATTTTATTAGAAGTGTAAAAATCCCAAAAAATGAAAAATTTTCAAAAAATTCGATTTTCATTGCCCACTATCTACTTTAAGCAAACATTATTTTTAAGTGCCGTCTCAATCAATATTCGCTAATTCACTAAGTGATTTTCATTATTAAATTGATAAGTGTCTCAATACTTCTGTCCAGATATGTATGTTTATTTTATTAAAAGTTGATATTAATTGTTTCATTGAAAACATAGAAATTTCAAAAATACGACAATGGTAACCCAATCAGAAAATATTTTATTTCCATCAATGTCAAAAAATGGAGACTCGTGTTTTCTTAAGATTCAGCAACAAACCTTTTTGATGACCTCATATGAACACAAAAACAACAGCAAAAAGAACAATAATATATTCTATAGTGTAAATATGTATAAATCTATAATCAAACGGGCTAGAAGAAACACTTATTTGCAACATCTAGCTATTAACCGTCTACAATTTTTCTCATAGAAAGGTTTTTGAATTAAAAGTAGTTTGTTTTGCATTCTTCGAATTATTCTTAAGTCAGCAATATCAAGTAAACTTAAGAAATGCGTTGGTGTTTATCTATTAGTGCATTTCCATACAAATACGCAGATATTGAATTGGAAGCTAATGCAAATTTGTTAATCCTGGTGATATAAGATCATATTTACTCCAGAGCATGTGTCTTTTCAATAAGTAATTAGGGGCTAAGCTACATAACGAACCTGTTTTAGATTGAATTAACGAAATTATAGGAGTCTATGTCGAATCTGTTGTTAATAAATTTCAAAATTTGTTACATTTTTCTAAGGTATTCCATTAAAATGTGGATTTATGGATATATATTTATCAAATCTAAATCCAAGAGTTTAATCATTAACAAAAACATCTCTCTTCATAGAGTCAGGCAGTATATTTTTCTTAAAATAAACAATTATGATTCAATATTTAATCATTTAATCGAAAATTTTGTAGATGAAAGAACTGTTTCTGATGAATTCCTTAAAGAATTCTTTTCAGTTGAGAAACAATGCATGAATAAGTTCACAGATAATCCAACGAAATATCATTTGGAAAAGGTCAAAACCAAAAAATATTTTGAAACCTCAATTTTGTTTGAAAAAGTAGAACTTCTATGTAGCGGGACACATAATCTGAGCGTTGCGGAGCAACACTTAAAATATGAAGAAAATAAGCTAAAAATGCAGAAAACAATAAATCCACTCAATAGTAATACATTTACAACTGTAGTGTTTACACTAAGCTCTTTATATTCCGAAAATCAAATCTCTTATTTCATTATGGGGGCTGAGAATACATTGCTAAGATATTTGAATTTTATGAATTTTTATCCAAAAGATAATTCTAAGAATATTTCAAATTAATAATATCAAGACTTATAACTAATTTACTTGTTACTTACCGATTCTGTTAATTCTTCATTATCTTCACACCTCAACATGAAGAAAGACTTTATTCCTTGAGGAAATTTATAAAGAAATATTGGCTAAAAAATCCAGTGTTAATCAAACTTCAACATTAATTTAAATGTTTTTAATTACTCCTGCTAATTGTTTTAAGAAATAATCCATTTTTGCAACGTTCAATTATACAATAGTAAATAGTTGATAATAACCCAACTTCTGTTAAAAAGCCTTGCAAAAAAGCATAATTTAAGTTCTTCTAGTCATAGTTACGAAATGATCTTGTTTTTTTGATGCGAGGTTTCAAACGGTATTAAATTAGCAAGACAAATGTAGACATACTATAAAGTCATTTTCAATTTAATTGGACGTGTAGGAATTATTGGGATATATTTTTATTCAAATAATATTGATCTTCAAAAAAGTAAGGTTAGGAACGGGCCTTCATTATTTGAATAACAATACATTTTTGACTCAGTTGTGTATTAAGTTCTTCTTTTCATACAATGTATTTGCTCTTCAAAAACATGGGAGCGTAAAAATCAATCAAATTCCATAGAGAGAATTTGAAAATAATTATAAATTTCCCGAGCTATAATACCGAATAGCTGTAAAGGGCAGGTTCATAATGCTGCGGAATAAGTAGAAGTAAAGTAAACTAAAGTTTATTAGTCCATATACCTGGACATTCATAGCGATATAAAATAGAAAGCTAAAATAAATTATAAAATTTACAAATTATCCTGGAATTTTTTAAGAAGTGTTGCACCAATGAAGGCAAATGACCATTTGCGATGTTCTGTTATGACTTTATGTAATTTGAGTTTTTCAGTGGTTCGGGAACCCATTTTTATATATTTCAGAATTGAATGTAAAACATGATTTTGGTTATTAAGTATATTTTTACCTTCATTTAAAATTCTATTATTGATAATATCTGAAGGGTTTTTCACTTCATGTCTAATAATGCTTTCTGTTGTTTCTGAGATTGTATTTAATTTATAATATGGCGATCCACAAATGGCTAATGGAGAATACACAAATTTGCTTAATATTTATGATTCATAAACAATTTCTAGTTCAATTGTTGAATAACCGCGTTTCTTTAAGTACTTTAAAGATGACAGAAATTTTTGCCATTAGTAATTCGCTTGTGAATTTCACTTTGAAAATTCAGTTTTTTATCAACATGAATTCCTACTAAATCTATTGCTTCTAATCTTCGAATTTCCTGATATTCTATTTATAATTTATGTGGGTTCTTTACGATATATGTAGTATTTAATACAAATTCACTGCATTTTTCAACAATAATAGTTAGCTCTACTTTTTTTGAATGCTTTAGGACATTATCAACTTTTCTTTGAGCTTCATTAAAAGCTGTAATTGTTAAATCATCAGCATATTTGATATAGAAGGAATTTTGAAGGCAATTGCTCAAATCATTTAGCATTAATGGAAATAATGAAGATCTGCCAATATTACCCCTAGGAACTCCACGAGATTTCATCTTACTATCTGATAATATATTTTTAATTTTTGTTTGCATCGTTCTTTCTGTTAGAAAGTTTTTATACCAGTTTATCATGGGAAAGCGTTTTGGTATTTCTGAAATTCTAGATAATTCTTCATGCTCAATAGTATTAAAAGCTTTAGTATAATAAATAAGAATTATTTGAATGGTTGGGGTTTTTATCTAGTGTTTTAAGCCATTTTCTAATTAGAAATATTAGCCCATAATCAGCTGAATAGGATATACGATATGCAAATTGATTTTCTCCAAAAGCAGCTCTAATTTCTTTTCCAAAGATAATTATAAATTTTTCCAATCCACGAGATGGAATTTCATTAATAGTAATATGTCTTAGTTGTTTTACTTCGTTTACATTAACCACTTTTGGTATTGGTATAGTTTTGTTTTTTTTCCAAATTGAAGGAAATTTTTGTTCAATTATGCTGTTTATCCAAATTAACCATATTCGGGATGCAAGACCAAGTGATTGCCTTCTCCAAAACCATCTAGGTAGTGATTCCGCAGTTTTCTGAACATTTATGCTTTTTAAAAACTTGTAAACATCTAATTCTGTGGGTAATATAATTTCACTCAATGTATTGGGATTTATTTCGTCGAAATTTATTTCTTTTGATCTTCTGCTTGTACACAACAAAGCAAAAAAGTTGCTGATATCATGTGCAAATTGGAAATTATTGTCATATTTTTTCAAGAATTGTATCATTGATTTATTTTGTTTCAATAGACTACGATTCTTTTTCATTTCATTCTACAATTTAAATATTTCTAACTTTTTCCGTAATTTCCAAATAGCATTTTTCTGAATTTCTTTTTCAATATTTAATGGAAACTATTTTTCACGATTTCGATTTTTCTTTTTTGCTGTCTGATGTTTCTTGTACAATAAACCTTTAATTTTAAACCTTTAATTTTAATGGTAATCCACTTAGAATATTTTGTTGTGATTTTAATGGTTCTTTTTGAACATTTTTTAAAATTTTTTTCAATTTTATTCCATATATTTGTTGACATGGTATTAAATCTTTTTCTTTACAAAAGGTATACCAATTGTAGTTCAGTAACGCCTTCTCAATTGGTATGTAATAAGCTTCGCTTTTATTGCACAATGTAACACTTTTAATATTTTTTTAGTTTTTTTATGTGGAAAAATAGCAATTGAGTAGCGATCAGACAATCCAAGTTTTGGTAAGCGAGTTAGTGAATTACTCAATAGAATTCTATCTAGGAAACTAGTTGGGAACTTTACTATGCTTTCAGTGTGTAAATTATCTTCAAGGTTACATATTCGGTGATTTATTAAAGTCTCGTGCAATTAGTAGTTTATCATATTTACATTCACATACTTTTTCATCATCAATTTCATTGTATGAATCAGTATTATAATTTTTGGAAAGTGATGAGTTCCTTGAAAATTTGTTACTAGTCTTCATTCAGCGTCAGCATGAATGAGGGGATTGATCATTAGTGTATTGAAACAGCGAGTAACAATTACTATGAAAGTAGTCAATATCAAGGTTGGAAGCGTTTAAAAATTTAACCCGATCCACAAACAGCAAAAAGTTAGTCAACCCGCAATAATGACTTCTTCAGAACTGAAATTTCCGACCCGACCCGCAATCCACACAGATGCATTTCAAACCGACCCAACTTTGATAAATATTCCACGTATTTCTTCAATTTTTAAAAGAATTGTTTTCATTTATCCTATCACTTGACCTATGATATCTCTGGCTTAGCACGAATTTATGTCTCATCGCACTACTCTATAATCTCTTCTAAAATTTCTAGACACTAATTACTCCCACTTAGACAAAACTGCTTCTATACGCTATCTTGATTTCAAAAAAATTTCGATGAAGTTTCTCATCAGCTGTTTGTTAATATGCTAAAAATAATTCAAGCTTTGCAAATCTTGTATCTAACTATCTTTCTAACCATGAGCAATTTGTATGAATTTAAATTACTATCTCCTAAAAACTTTCGGTTTCATTAGGCTGACCACAGGGTTTTTTTGATCCTCTTCTTTTCACACTATTTAACATCGACCTCGTGCATTCAATTACTTCTAGTAGGACAAACTACATGCTGGATGCTGTTTATTCCTTCATATTCTTTCCATCTTCTATAATATATTATTCAAAATTCCTTCCTTGAACTCTCTTTCAATTAATTTCTCTAAAAGCAAAGTTCTTCTTTTCAATTCAATCAAATCCCATAGACCTCATAATATTCTTCTTGACAATACTCAAATTGAATTTAAAGCAAATGTACGCGCTCTTGACATTCTAATTTCTAGCTCACTCTCCTGTACAGCTCACCCATCTCTTCTGGTTGATACATTTTCATCTACCTTCTATTTTCACAAATCGTCTATCCCAAATTCTTCAATTCGTCACACACATTAAATAATCTTTAAGTCATTGTTTATCTACTCTTTGTTATAGTTCTCAATGTGGCTTTCAAATTAGGTGCTGCAAAAAAATTGATCACATCATGTATCGCACTCTTCAGTCGATATTTTCTTCTCAACATTTTTACATCTATAATCTTCTTAACGACGCTATAATATCGACATCTTTGATTGTCAAAAATTCTCTTCCTCATTGCGTGTGGCAATGATTCAAAAATCTATTTCCATTGCCTATTTCTTTTATCGATAAATTCGCCCACGAATTATTTAGTCCAACATCTTGGTATAAATCTATGGTTTCATCCTTCTTGTTTCAACTACAGCTCTTATCATATTTGCAAAGCTCTATATCTAAATATTGAGCAGCTCGTTTCCTTTTTGTAAATGGTTTTGCGGTGGGTCACCAAATTAATCATATTTTATAATTTTTTTGCTAAACTTACTTTGTATGATAAAATACAAAATTTTATTATTTTTATTACTATTATTATTATATACAGATATAGAAAAATTAAACAATTATTTTACAAATAATCAACTAAAACTAAATATTGACAAAACACAATTTATAATTTTCTCACCGAAGGCACAAAGAAACCTAATAAGTGACATAAAACTTAAAATAAATAATATGCCAATAAAGCAAAGTGAGTCCGTCAGCTATTTAGGAGTGGAGATAGATAATGAATTAAAATTGGAAAATTTCTACTGAATAAGTTTCAAAAAGTAAATGCAAGCATTAAATATCTTTATTACTTGAGCAATGTAATATAAAGCAATTATCATAAACAACTAATACATGCATTTTGTTTGTCTCATTTTCAATACTGTTCTTTTCTTTTAACTAACCTAAATTCGAAGCATCATATGCTTCCTTCAAAGACATTTAATTGGTTTATAAAAACTCTAAACATTGCACAAAAGCATGACAAAACATCAGTATATCGTAATAAATATAAAATATTATCTTCATTCTACCAAATTCATCTGCATATTCTATCAATCTTATTTAAATTCAAATTTCTACAAAAATCTCTGCTTTTCCTTAATAAAAATATTAAATTAAATGAGTTTAGATAAAAATCTTAATGCATTTCATCACATATCAACTAAGTTTTGGAATAATTTAGATTATGAAACACGAATAGAAAAATAATATAAAAAGTTTAGAAAAAAATTGAAACAATTTCTTCTAATAAAACAATATACATATTAGGGGACGGTAATACACTTCATGCATTCGAAACATACATCCAACACTGAACACCTACACAAACATTCACACAAACATTGATTATATTATTATATATTGTACATATTCATTTTTAGTTAATTATTTGTTTATATTTTATTATTATTATAATTATTCTTACTTCTCACAGCTTCATGCTGGTATCCCTCTCAGCTCGGGGAACTCACCAGTTCCCAGGGAGTCTGAGAGCTTTCCTCAGGACTCTAGCTGTTCCTAACAATGCTGCCTTCTGTGCTACTGCTCCTCCCCACTTTGGTACTCCCAACTCCTCCAAGTATCTCTTATGCTTCTTACTCACTGCTCCTAGTGCTCCTACAACTACCGGGACTACGTCAACTTTCTTTAACTTCCACAGCATTCTATTTCATCTGCCAACTCTCTGTACTTGTCTATCTTCTCTTTCTCCTTGCTTTCTACATTTCTGTCCTTTGGTACTGCTATGTCTATCACTGTTCCTAATCTTTTCTCTTTGTCTATCACTACTATGTCTGGCCTCCGTGCTTCTATCACTTTGCTCGTCTGTTGGTTGAAGTCCCACAGTATCTTAACCTTCTCATTTTCTATGACGCCCTGTGGCTTGTGCTCATACCACTTGTCTCCTACTTCTAACCCATGCTGCCTGCTCAAACTCCAGTGTACCATTCTTCCCACCTTGTCATGCCTGAACTTATACTCATTCTGTGCCA
>CABFPE010000621.1:343469-365302 GCA_900660155.1 Hofstenia miamia | reverse complement strand
ATATTGCCACCATTTTACTGAAGAAGATAGACTATTTCTCGGACCTGTCTAATATACATGTGTGTGATTAAAATTTAATTTTAATTTCATATATATATATATATATATATATATATATAGAAGTAAACGGTTTCGATTTATACGTAGAAGGGTTTCCCGAAGATTCATAAAAGCAAAGAAGACCGTTCATTTATATCAATTTTAACCACGATAAATTCCATAACATAAAAACTATCAACTTTGCTTGATTCATTATTACAAAATATATTTTGTCAAGTATATATGAAAAGACACATTTATTTTATAAATGAATTTGCTGAATATTTTGACAAAAACAAATATAATAAAAAATATATGACAAGGATTCAATGTAAAATCATTATTCACAAACAGTCCAGTGAAGAAAACAATTGACCATATACTGAAACTTATGCCTAAAATGACGAATTCCTTTCTCATAAAACCTTAAGAAGATTAAATATAGCATGCTCAAGTGTCTGTCAAATAGATGGTATGGAGATGGGTCACTCCTAAGCTCTAGTATAGTATGTTTTGCAATAGATAACGTAGAAAATATAATATATTGCCGTTAGTTAGACGACATTTTTCTATTTTTGAAAGTCCAAAGATGGAGACATATTCAACAGCTCTCTAGAGGAATTCAAATTGACAGTGGAAAATATAATATTTCAATGAATTTTATTAATCTGACGTCAAAATTTTTCAAATAATGTACCATAAATGAAAATATCAACAATTTAATTTAACTTTAAATTAACTTCTTAGAATGAAATGTCTACCCACATAAACTAATAAAGAAATCCATAGACAAAGCATAAACTTCAACACACTACGTAACCAAATAATTATAGATGTTCCGAAACAAAGGTATTGGAAATTACATTACACTGAAGGGAAATATGAAACTTTAAAATCAAGCATTAAAAAATAAATAAATACAAAACTAGTTGTAACTAAGATCGCACCAATGCTAACATTAAAGAAAAAAGTTTTGCATTTTTTTAATAATAATGATCAGATCAACAGCATGTTTCCTCCAAAGGCATTTTGAAATCAGCACCAATGAACAATATGCATAGACACCAAGCAATCCAAGATAATTTCAAAATATTGCTAAAAACTAAGAACACTGAATTTGGTGAAACCCAGCTAATAAGCAGCACAAACAAGAACCAGCTACTGAATAACCAACAAAACACTACCAATATATTGAATATATAATATAAGTGTATGCAAATCTTAGCAACATTAATGTAGGAAGCATAAAGTTTCATTCCAAACCGGTCAGGGGCTTTGCAGGAGCTTAAGAGAGCAAAAGCGGGCGAAGCTCCGCAAAATTTTTTACTTTTTAACAAAACATATTAAATTTAAGCAATGAAATCAATTCTGAAAACCATGTCTATGATTTACTTACAAATTACACGTATATTTTATTTTTACCAATAACTTATTGTTTCCTTTTGATATTTAGATTGTAGACAGCAGGTTATTATTCAAATATATATTTTGCTGCTCCACTATATATTCCTAAGATAATCTATATTAAAAGATGGTTGATACAATTATTAACGGAGAAATTCTCTAAGCAGCTCTATTAATAAAATAATAAGAGATTACAAGCTATGTTTAGTTTCTCGTAATCCTATAATTGCTTTTTTAGAATTTGTGCCTTTTCCATTAAATACATATTTGTTGAAGTCACTGCAGTTATTCCCTTATTTTCAAATATCCTGTAGCTTAGCTTCACTATCCTTACCTTTAAGATGGTTTTTCTGTAATGTAGGCTTATTTTTTCTGATTGGAAATTTAAGGTGATTTACCCTTCTTTACAAATAAAAATTTTTGCATATATTTGGTGACCACCTATCATTTGCATTTAATCAATGAATAGTTGTAGACGAATTTCCGGAGAAATTGAAAAAGTCAGATATAACACATTTGTATAAAAATTGATATACCCTCATTGCTTAAAATTATAGGCCAATCTCACTAATACACCCTTTTAGGGAACTATTAAAAAAATTACTGCATGTTCAAATCAACCAATATCTTGCATCTGAGAGTATTTTATCATCTAAATAATGTGGTTTCCACTCTAAGGATAGTACAAGTGATGCAATTGTTTCAATTACGTAAGAGATATCTTCAAGTAAATCTAAAAATATATCAAAAGTTGTATAGCATTCTTAGACTTAAGCAAAGCCTTTAGTTCAATGAATTTCGAAATTTTGGCGATTAAGCTTAAAAATAGTAACGGAAATCAACAAATTTCAATTAAGTTACTTATGAGTTTTTAAGAAAATACAAAACAGAGTGTTTAATTTTAATGAATAAATGATGATATTAAAACCGATCCAGTATTAGGGCCGATTTTTTTGCAATATATGTAAATGACATTATTAAACATGTAAATCATAGTAAAATACATCAATTTGCTGACGGTATTTTCCTTATAAATACAGATACTAGTGCATTTAGGGTACAAAATGATATTTAAAATCTTTCTAGGTATTTCTCATCCCATCAATTAAAAATGAACATAGAAAAACACAATTCATTATATTTTCCCCCAATTCTGTAAAAGAAAATAACAAACAAGATCGAATTAATTGTTAACAGTGTTCTTATAAAACAAAGTGATCCTGTTACGTATTTAGGTGTTGATATTGAGAAAAATTTAAAATTTGATAAATTTCTCCTAAAAAGATACAAAAACGGTTTCTGATGTTAGATACTTATCTTATACCACCTCAGAAATTTAGAAGCATTCATTTTGTTTATCGCAATTACATTATTGTTAATTTATATCTATGAATTTTAATACAAATTAATTTATTATCAAAAGATTTTAATTGGTGATTAAAAAAATTTTGCACGTAAGCGTGATAATGTCACTGAATTCAGACAAAATTATAATACATTATTATCTGCTATATCAAGTACAATTCCATGCAGCGACAATATTATTTAAGCATAATCATTGCCAAAAATCAACGCCTTTTCTTGATAATTACTTAAAGTAAATCAACGATCGCAAAAATTTATTTGCAGCAGTACTTCCTATCCTAGTTTTCATCGAGCAGCCTCTAATATTTGGAATGATTTATAAAATAAGATTAGAGTAGAAAAAGATTACAAAAAATTTAGAAATAAATGAAGAAGTGCGCTTTTACACTGACAAAACACAAACGGAAACACAAGCATGCTAAACACATTTATTGATTTCTTACACTGAGTTCACTACATACATAAACACACACACATTTACTATAATTATATATTATGCATGTATATTTAGTTTGTAGTACTAAAATTGTAACTTTTTAGCAAAAATATTGCTTTGACTAATTAGTATTATTATTACTACTATTAAAAACATAGAACTTAACATAAATCATGTAACAATGAAACAAAAGCACATCTACCAACTATTTAGGTGTTTAAATTGACAATGACTTAAACTTCGAGCAATTCTTATTGGCTAAAATTACGAAAATGGCTTCTGGGGTTAGGTATCTTTGAACTATTCCAAATACATATCACAAAAAATAATTAAATTCACTCAGCTCATCACAATTTCAATACAGCTCATTTATTTTTATAAATCCAAATTCAAAATATCGCATCCTTCTGTCTAAGGCTTCAGTTGTTTTCTTAAACACTCAATTTCGTTAAAAGCATAATGAATACGAATATCGATTAAATTATAAAATATTGTTTCCTTAATACAAAATTCAAATGCACATGTTATTAATATTATTTAAATTCAGTTTTTGTCAACTCTTAATTTCATTTCTAAAACAATATGTTAAATTAAATGAACGTTATAAAAATTTTATGGTTAATGATAAATATTATATCAACTNACAAGCATGCTAAACACATTTATTGATTTCTTACACTGAGTTCACTACATACATAAACACACACACATTTACTATAATTATATATTATGCATGTATATTTAGTTTGTAGTACTAAAATTGTAACTTTTTAGCAAAAATATTGCTTTGACTAATTAGTATTATTATTACTACTATTAAAAACATAGAACTTAACATAAATCATGTAACAATGAAACAAAAGCACATCTACCAACTATTTAGGTGTTTAAATCAGGGATCGTTAGATTTTAATCGCGATTAATCGTATGAAAAAAATTTTCGGCGATAGATTAATCGTAATCGCTGCTGCCAGGAGATTAATAATCGCGATTAATCGTCGATTAATCTACTTCTGATTAAAAATATTCAAAATACAATATATCAATTGAAAAATATTCAACTATTATTGTTATTTGAGATTATTTCCTGAAGTCATTTTACTCCACATGTGCTTGTTAGGGTAAAGAAATATTTGGATCTCTAAGTTGAAGGGTAATAAACGATTTTGGAAATCAGATAGAGCATATCCAGCTTTGCTGAACAGTCTCTCAACCTGATTAGAAGTTGGCGTGATAAAATCGAGGATCCTTATATATAGAATTAGGCGACATCCGACGATTCCTAAGTATGTTAGATGCTCTTCTTCTATGTCTGGTGTTAAGGTTTTCTGTTGTAAAACATATGACACAAGAATATTGGCCATAGATAAGATATCAAACCGAAAATGGCAAGCCATAACTGAATGCATAAGCATCAAGTTAATTAGAATAATCTAGATTAATCGAGCACGCTGCTTACGATTAATCTAATCTACCTGACCAGCACGATAGATTAATCTATCCGATTAATCTCGATTAATCGTGTTGACGATTAATCATGTTGGATCCCTGGTTTAAATTGACAATGACTTAAACTTCGAGCAATTCTTATTGGCTAAAATTACGAAAATGGCTTCTGGGGTTAGGTATCTTTGAACTATTCCAAATACATATCACAAAAAATAATTAAATTCACTCTGCTCATCACAATTTCAATACAGCTCATTTATTTTTATAAATCCAAATTCAAAATATCGCATCCTTCTGTCTAAGGCTTCAGTTGTTTTCTTAAACACTCAATTTCGTTAAAAGCATAATGAATACGAATATCGATTAAATTATAAAATATTGTTTCCTTAATACAAAATTCAAATGCACATGTTATTAATATTATTTAAATTCAGTTTTTGTCAACTCTTAATTTCATTTCTAAAACAATATGTTAAATTAAATGAACGTTATAAAAATTTTATGGTTAATGATAAATATTATATCAACTAAGATATAGAATAACTTAGATAATGACTTTAAAATCGAAATTAATTATAAGAAATTCAGAAAAATTTTAATAGACAATGCATACATAGCGCTAGATAACCACAAACATTCTCAGACTCATACACATTTATATTATATATAATTTACTATTATTTTGTAAATATATGTGCATTTAGATTGTAGCTTTGTACTTGTTATTATTTATTTTGTGGAACTGCGAAGAAAGTCAATGGTTGAGATCTTAAGCGAATATTCTTTATTGAAATAACAAAAGTAAACTACGAATTAAAAAAATCTTACTGGATTGATTTCATACAATAATTCTTTGAAAAAAGAATTAAGCAATCGATCAACAACATCGCAGACAAGAAACTCTATCCTGTCCATTAGTTCGAAAAATGATATATACACACATTCTGCTTCAACATGCGTAAATTCTGCTAGGTGACGTCTGGTTTTGAACTTTTCAGCTCTATACGACTGAGCGATGCAGAATGCATCAGAAACAGCAGGCAGCACTGTTTCCAAGTAGAACTGTGATGACTGTGTTAGACGGGCCTAAACATTTGCCATTTACTAGAGTCATTCTGCGGATCCAGTATCATTTATAAAATAAATAACTTATAATGGGAAAGTGGACAATTGAACTGATCATCTATAGGAGTCATTTAGTTTGAGAAATTGTTACCTTTTCTCCAAAATAATCCATGCTAAACAATGTAGAGTCACCTCCATACTGAGTTTTTACCAACGTTGGCGGAAATATTTCCGTGTAGCCATTCTCAAAGTAATGATCGCGAAATCTAAACGTGTTTTTTAATTCTTATACTCTTACGCGCAGTTAATCTAGCATAAAAGCATATTTTAATGTACTACTTTCTACATGTTTAAATGACAAGAGCGATGGATGGCAATTGCAATTCTTGATTCTACACATTGATTGCTTAAAATTCATGCTTGATCAGCTATGATTACAGTAAACTGTTTCAGTTATGAAATTCCTTGGAAATATATCATGTCTATTTGTGAAGCAAATTTTGAATATCATGACAATTATCTATGACCACAACATCGGAAAAGTTGAAAATTCCTTATCTAACTTTGGTGCTTCAATAAGCCATTTCATAATTGTTTTTTTCTAAATGACAAAAGCTTTTGAATTTTTTTCATTGTAATTTCATCAAATATATTTCTGTAAAGCAAAACAATCAATTGTATTACGGTTAGTTCTATAAAATTGTCATACGCATGAAAAATTTATTTTCTCTAATTTCTCTTAATATTTCATGGTTTACAGTGGTATGCTGTCGATTTTGGACAATTCTTGCTGAGTATGACAAGCATGCAAGGCTGGGCTATAACGCAGAATTTACTTCAAGCTGGTAATCGACGCATAATTATTTATTTCTGCACAGCGTACACACCGACTTTTTACACAGAAGATATTTATTATTGCAAGGGAATTTTTATAACTGATATTTTTATTATGCTACAGTTTCTAGTGTGTGTAATCATAAATTTGTTAGGCATCAAATTGCAAGCTATAGTGGGTGACAAACTGATAGTCACTGTTTTAAGATATTCGTTTTTCTAATTCGACTTTTGCAATGCAGTGTATTTTATACTAAGACCTGCAACATAACAAACAACAACCCTAAACGAGGATTTTTACAACGTTTGGATTTCTCGCCCTAAAGCTGACAGAGTTGTCAAATTTCATACTTAATAGTTTGGACGATATAATCTAAAACTAAAAAACTACTTAAAAATTGGAAATTCACTGTGAATCTAAGTCGATGTCAAAATTGTTTGGAACATGGGCATGACTTAAACATAGTTATAGTCTATCACTACTTCACTGTTCACAGATCTAATATTTCATTGTTTTTTATTGTTATCATATAAAGATCCAGAACAACCAAAGCTTATCAGTATTATATATATATATATATATATATATATATATATTTATAAATTTAAGAAATAATTTTCACAAACTGTTTCTTACAATTTTGTAACAAAAGCTCGCATTTTTATTATTTTTGCAGTACAATCCCAACGTAGAACTAAATGTTTCTGTCTTAACTGTACATCCATCTCACTTTGAGGTGTAACAACTGCTGTCGTTCCACCAAACGCAGAATGCCCAATCACAGTCCAGTAGTCAACAATTAATTTGGGATCGCCAACCACCTAAATTGGTACAATATTCTTGAATTTCTCTAGAAATTTTATGTTATGTTTAAAATAATTACACACAACCCATTCAACTATTTTAGTAGTTTTTTAAAGAATGGAATAGAGTGCTGCAACAAGCGTACCTGCTGACCAACATGCGTGGGTTTGAGAAATCCTAACATTGTTACAGTAGCCTCGTTATTTAGAAGGTGAGCATCATGTGTTTGGCAGAGAATTCCATTTAGTACACATTGTAAATATCCAGTGCCATCTCGTAGTAGTAAAAGTATTCGTTGCTTACCTAAAACTACTAGGATTAACAAAATAGGTGTAGGCATACCTTAAGATTTTTATGACGTTCCAAAATTTTGTAATTCAAGTAACAATTAGATTTCTAAGAATCTACAAGATTTAACAATTTGTTAATATTCGTATGGAGAATTCTGACAACTATTTAGCTAGATAAAAATTAGTTGAATTTGTGTAATTAAATTGCTTTAGAGTCAAGATTAACATTACTTAGCATACATTTGGAAATAATTTTCGTTTGATAAATTGTTTCTAAGGAAAGTTTTCAAGTCAATAAATATAATGAACAGGTTCAGTACAGTATGCACTTACAACATTAATGAAACATTAATATATACTTAACGGATTACTTTTCCAAAATTTTGTCTATTTCTAAACGTATAAATAAATTTGCCATTTATTAAAGTAAAAATTCAGTATTCTACCTCGATATATGATATCATGAATCCATCCTCTTACTTGAATTCTTTTACCTCTAACTGAATCCAAATTTTTCAATTTAACCTAAAAACAGTGATAGTTGTGTTTCAATAGGTGTTGGCTTAAAATAAATTGTATTGGTCTAAAAATACAGAACTTAATGTATTTTTAGCAATCTTACACGAAATAAAACGCAAAAAAGCTACAGCTTGCATTGAAAACTATATTGCTTTTTGAAAGATCTTTTTGAAGTGGATTTCTTACCAATTGGCTTTGAACTTTGCTATGAGTTTCAAAAATTGATGAATTCCTAAAACTATTTTCACAGCTTTATTCTATTCTTGAACAAATAATTGGCTTCAATTTAGGAAAAATTTTTTAATATAAGTCATCCAGAAATTGAGGGTGGTTCAGACTTAGACTCCCACAGACAGCTTGTTAGACTAGACTGGACATTGTTGAGCAAAAATTTTAAATTTTTTGTCTAATTCAGAGACTTCATAACGAATAACAATTGCAAATATGAATTACAAATCGACACCGAAATTCAAGTCACTCACCGAACGATATTGTGTATCATTTGCTTTTTTAGAAATTTGTTTAAAAACTCATTTTTTCACAATGCTTAATACTGGATTTTTAGGAAAAGTATGTACTAAAGAAAAAGTAGCACATTGTTTTAAGAGTATAGTAAGTTGTAGGCTTCTGGGCGTTTCTTACGTGATTCCCATTACCAGATTTTTATTTTCTATTAGTTTTACGCAACATATTTCAATTTCTAAAAAATTAGCCAAATATGGGTTCACTTATGAAAAAGCTGCTTTCTAACGCATGTATTCTCAATTTTGCGGTTGTTAAGCGTATACATTTTAAAAACATATAAAATGTCATTTATATTAGTGACAACGCCGTAAATTTGTACTATGTCATCAAATCTAGCTAGAAAATAAAATATGTATGCTTAGTGAAACTTTGATGTCTGTAGACATATATAAACATTTCCATTGCAAATATTTTTTAAATACTACTTTTAAGGTCAATATTCAGTAAATGAGTATCAGAATGAATATTGGACCCACATTGACAACATAATGCCATTATTTCATTTAAAAAAATATTCAGAATAAATGTTTTTGACTTCTAATATTTATAAATTTGTGACTTTCAGTTCATTTTTTAAAATAGCAAGGTTTTCGAAAACTGTATCAATACCTTTCGCATGATATTAATTTTTTAAATGTACTAGCTGTGTGAAACAGGGACTGCATCCACATCATTAATTTTCAGTCTCAGCATGCATCTTTTTTTTAATTCAAGAATGGCATTGTTGTATTTTATTGTTCACCACTGCCATAATAATTAGATTATACGCGGTTTTAACATAGCTCAAAACAAGTAAACTATACCTGCCAACCGGCTTTGCCTGTCAATCAATCGCATCACCAATTCTTGACATGAAAATCGTCCTTCTTTCAACTCCGACATGCATATATCTTGGCCGCATTACATAGCAATTTATTTGTGTAGCTTAGCGAAACTTTACATCTATGAAGTATGAATGTTCTATAGAAATTACTACAGGGTGACCGAAAAATTACTGTTCACTGGGGTCACTGACAGTTCTATTATGCGCAATATAGCACACTGGAGAAAACCAAGAGCGCATTAGCCTCTGATAGATCAATGCTCTCTTGCAACCTCCAATTGGTGTGATCTGGCTAGCCAAAACGTACACTTTGGCTTTGGTCAAGGGCACAGTGCGGGCTTACAGTATGTTCTGGTGAATGAATAGCTTTAGAGTCCCCCTTCTATGGCCACGGTGGGCCGAATGGTAGTGAAATGAGAAATAGGAGGAATAAGAAAAGGCTACCCTGTGGACGGAGGGGACATGGGACTGTGCAAACAGGGCCGTTCATTGAGTATCGCATTGGTCTTTTCAATGTTCGTTCTCTCATTGACGTGAGCACTCTTGAATCATTGGTTAACACCATGATCTCAAGAAGCCTGGAGATGGTTTTGTTGTGTGAGACACATCTGAAAGGTGAAGTGCCTATGGGTGTGCTCAAAGCATGCTACTTATACAGCATCGGCCATGACACAAAGGCAATGGATGGAGTTAGTTTCTTAATTGCACCTAGACTAATTAATTTTAATTCCAAGTTTCATCCCGTTTCTCCTAGAATGACAAGGTTATCCTTTCATCGTGGGCTATTTTCAGGCATGTGTGACTCTATTGTTGTACATGCACCCACTGAGACAAACTCCACTGAGAAAGACATAACTGAGTTCTATACAGCAATTTGAACCAAGTCATACCTGAGTGCCAACCAAAAAGCTACATATTGGCCGGGGATTTCAACTGCAGAATTGGCAATTCCATGAACCCCATTTCTGGAGTTATTGGAAATTTTGCCACAGCAGAATATAGTTCACCAAAAGGTGAAACACTTTTAAACTTTTTGGTTAACCAGAAGCTAGCTTTTGCTAATTCATTCTTTCGGCACAGAAATGTGCACAGTATACATTGGACGCACGCAGGCCTAGGTGTGAGGTCACTGTTAGATTATTTCATGATTCCAATGAAATGTATGAAGCGTGCTTGAGAAGTAAGAGCTTGACGAGGTACTGATCCTGACTCGGACCACGATTTAGTTATCATGGATATCCTGCCTTATTTTAAGCACATAGGGCGTCATAGACATCTTAAGGACATTGAAACATGTTGGGATGCCTGAAAATAAAGCCAGATGTAAGTCAAATGACTTTCTTAAACACTTTGCTAAAGTGTATAAAAAGTCTACTGAGAATGTAGATATGGAGGCGTTCATGAAGCGACTAAATTCTACCGAACCTGAAGACTGGGGGTTGATCTGCCAACCCACCATCAAGAAGGTTCAAGACGCTGTAGAATCCCTAAAATCGCACAAGGCTCTTGGTCAAAATGGTCTTCGAGAAGAAGCATTTCAATATGGAGGGAGTGCACTAATTGAAGGTCTAACAGAAGACTTTGCACAAATATTAAGTACGGAGAGATGTCAAACATCATGGTGCGATGAGGAAGTTATTTTCTGGCACAAGAAGGGCCTAAGGCAAGGCCCTAACAACTATCTAACGATTTTCCTTTTGGATGCCAGAGGAAATATATTTGCCAAAATTCTGTTATACCGGCTGGAGCAATTGTTAGGTAATAAACATACGCAATTTGGCAATGTCTAACCGTAAATGACATACCAAAACAGATAGTAACGATCATTAAGTCATTAAACGACACCGCAATAGCACACATTTTAATCGAACATCCACAAGCAAGCTTTAAGCTTGAACGTGGAGTCCGACAAGGATATGTCCTCAGCCCATGCTTATTTAACCTCCTTTTCCACTATCTGATCAGAAAGGGATTCCGCAGTACCCCCGAAGGAATTGTTATTAACTCTTCTTTGGACAAGGTTGTGTAGAACTTAAGCACATCGAGTATGCTAATTATCTCTGTCTTTTCAGCTGGTCTGAGGAGCAAATACATAGCTATCTAGATGGTCTAGTTACAGTTCTAGCACCCACTAGTTATTAATATCTCTGTACCAAAACTAAGTGCATGTGGCTATCAAGGGCATTGGAAAGTCTATCTGAAAAAAATTACTGTTTTATGTAAAAACAGAGTTTCAGAGTTCAAGTACTTAGGGTTGATGGTCAGCACTTGCTGGGTCAGCGCTCTCAGAAGCTAGATATAGGAGAAAAAGCATTGTTGGCAAGGTCCTGCGCTATCATCAAGTAGCTCGTCTGAATGGATTTGGCAAAACACTCTTTTGCCTTCTCCCATGAGGCGTTGTGGTACCCTCACTGACCTATGCTTGCAAAACGTGGGCAGAAACTTGTAGAGAACTGAAGATGCTAAAAGCTTCCAAAAATACCTGCAAAGGGGTCTTATGTGGTGTCTCACCCTGGGATAAACTCACAAAGGAACAGATTCATGGACTCATACATTTCCAACAAGTGCGCACACTAGTACCACGTAAGCACTTACTATTTGTAAGTGAAAGTTATGATAGTGACCGCTCCTTAGAGTTTCAAATGACAGAAGTCTCAATAGTTCCTGAAGGTAATGACCGCATTGCAAGTGCACACAAAAGTCAGTGTTGGAGAAGGCGGGTGGTACATGATGTGCAGTGGTTAATGGACGTTTTTTGAGAGAGAATCAAATATTTTCCACGTTGATCACATCTTGTACTCACCTCAGAAATGCCAGTGAGGTAACTCACTGGTTAGCAGGGGCTATTAGCTGTGACGGAGAGTTACTCTGCAAGCGGAGCGCTGGGGCAGTCTTTCTAACAATACCAAAGCTCACACAAGCCAGTACAACACACCTAAGGTACACGGAGTATGCGCGCATGTTTTCAGGTCAGAAAGTGCTGAATCGTCATATCAGGGATGACCATACTCAGAACTCCAATATATTAGCGGATGCTAATTGCTGGACATGAGAAATCGAGGGCTGTTTCAAAGCGTACTTAAGGCATATTAAGACCTGTCACCTCAACCTTGAAACACAAACATTGACGGGCCACGTAGGAAGCTCCCATGTTTCTGCTGTTAATAGGGGCTTTGGCAGCGCCCATTTGGATTCTGATATTGCTTCCCAAACCCACTCATTTTTTTACTGAGGGCTTCAGAACCAGATCTGTTTGTTATCACCTAGCTTGCCTCAGCTTGTTACGTTGGAAGCCCCACTACTGTTTACTGAAAACTTTATGCTTAACATATTTTGTTTTAAGAATTAGTCAATGCAGAAATTCACGTATAATATAATATAATGCCTTACAAACTTGGCATTGGATCCATTTTTCTTTACTGAAACCTTCAATGCAGAGCAATGTAGTAGTTTAATAATCCAACCACCCATCTGCCAGATTTTAAGACTGATGACTCCAGAGGATAACATAAGCTGCCATGCTGCTGTTGCAAATAAGCATTGTCTTAAGAGGTCCTTCAGAAACCGTATCATCTCTCAAGGGCTGTGGCCTGCATGGTAATCTGACTTCCCTCTGTTGATATTTTCTTATGTAGCGCTCTGAAGGAAAATATTTTCCTTTGTAAGCAAACCAAGGCATGATAACTATTTTATTCATATTCCTTTGTAAAATCATTTGATTTGGCATGAAATCAGTGATCATGTATAAAAATATATAAAAACATACACTTCTGGAGATCAAAATGGTGATAAGCACTAGCATTGAATAAATTACTTCCCAAGCTTTGAAGACGGTCTTCTCGAACATACAAATCGCTTGAAAGCGCGCCTAGAAGTCCAACATGGTTTTTCGAGCTCTTTTAAACATATTTCTGGCATTTTACTGCACAGTCACTTTTCGGACATCCTATAGTTGATTTTTACATATCCATGCAGTTAAATACCAATATTATTTGCTCAATTTAGGGAAGTATTCGAGCCAGAATTCAGGCGAAAATTTTCTAATAACAAGGCCAAAGCAGACCTCACAATATCTGCGCCATTGGACATGGACACTAAATGAATATAGACAAAAACATCTGCCTGTTTAAGCATGTGAATAGAGCTTAAAGATGTGCAGGATCAGTACCTGATTGCATCCTGTATCTGGCCTCCCAAAGATTATGACTAGATACCGGGACCAGAAATAATACCCCAGGACCAGGTGCCTCATATTATGTAGAATTCACCATCTAGTATTTTAAACATTAAGCATTTTATTTTTTTAAAAAATGCAACTTGTAGAAATTTTGTTACATTTAGTTTTATTTTAGTTGTTAATTAAATATTTTCTCTCTGGATATGTGATATTCGAAATATCAACGCTAATCAAAATTAACTTTTCGAGACCGAAACCAAAAAATTTCAGAACAGGTACCGAACGAGGCCGGGACCAATATAACTGATCCCGCACACTTCTAATAGAGCTGCTATAAAAAATCCCTTTATCAGTTCAATATTTTCATTTCAACCGTATAGATTTTCCAGCACTTTTATTTNACTCCAATATATTAGCGGATGCTAATTGCTGGACATGAGAAATCGAGGGCTGTTTCAAAGCGTACTTAAGGCATATTAAGACCTGTCACCTCAACCTTGAAACACAAACATTGACGGGCCACGTAGGAAGCTCCCATGTTTCTGCTGTTAATAGGGGCTTTGGCAGCGCCCATTTGGATTCTGATATTGCTTCCCAAACCCACTCATTTTTTTACTGAGGGCTTCAGAACCAGATCTGTTTGTTATCACCTAGCTTGCCTCAGCTTGTTACGTTGGAAGCCCCACTACTGTTTACTGAAAACTTTATGCTTAACATATTTTGTTTTAAGAATTAGTCAATGCAGAAATTCACGTATAATATAATATAATGCCTTACAAACTTGGCATTGGATCCATTTTTCTTTACTGAAACCTTCAATGCAGAGCAATGTAGTAGTTTAATAATCCAACCACCCATCTGCCAGATTTTAAGACTGATGACTCCAGAGGATAACATAAGCTGCCATGCTGCTGTTGCAAATAAGCATTGTCTTAAGAGGTCCTTCAGAAACCGTATCATCTCTCAAGGGCTGTGGCCTGCATGGTAATCTGACTTCCCTCTGTTGATATTTTCTTATGTAGCGCTCTGAAGGAAAATATTTTCCTTTGTAAGCAAACCAAGGCATGATAACTATTTTATTCATATTCCTTTGTAAAATCATTTGATTTGGCATGAAATCAGTGATCATGTATAAAAATATATAAAAACATACACTTCTGGAGATCAAAATGGTGATAAGCACTAGCATTGAATAAATTACTTCCCAAGCTTTGAAGACGGTCTTCTCGAACATACAAATCGCTTGAAAGCGCGCCTAGAAGTCCAACATGGTTTTTCGAGCTCTTTTAAACATATTTCTGGCATTTTACTGCACAGTCACTTTTCGGACATCCTATAGTTGATTTTTACATATCCATGCAGTTAAATACCAATATTATTTGCTCAATTTAGGGAAGTATTCGAGCCAGAATTCAGGCGAAAATTTTCTAATAACAAGGCCAAAGCAGACCTCACAATATCTGCGCCATTGGACATGGACACTAAATGAATATAGACAAAAACATCTGCCTGTTTAAGCATGTGAATAGAGCTTAAAGATGTGCAGGATCAGTACCTGATTGCATCCTGTATCTGGCCTCCCAAAGATTATGACTAGATACCGGGACCAGAAATAATACCCCAGGACCAGGTGCCTCATATTATGTAGAATTCACCATCTAGTATTTTAAACATTAAGCATTTTATTTTTTTAAAAAATGCAACTTGTAGAAATTTTGTTACATTTAGTTTTATTTTAGTTGTTAATTAAATATTTTCTCTCTGGATATGTGATATTCGAAATATCAACGCTAATCAAAATTAACTTTTCGAGACCGAAACCAAAAAATTTCAGAACAGGTACCGAACGAGGCCGGGACCAATATAACTGATCCCGCNTTATTTTAGTTGTTAATTAAATATTTTCTCTCTGGATATGTGATATTCGAAATATAAACGCTAATCAAAATTATCTTTTCGAGACCGAAATTAAAAAATTTCAGAACAGGTACCGGACGAGGCCGGGACCAATATAACTGATCCCGCTCACTTCTAATAGAGCTACTTTAAAAAATCCCTTTATCAGTTCAATATTTTCATTTCAACCGTATAGATTTTCCAGCACTTTTATTTACAAATTAGAATTATTGACTCAATTTTTTAATCTTTTGTTTGTAAATTGGTACTTGGGTTACCAGCAGCGTTTAATCAATTGCTTAACGCTCGTGTAATTTGTCTAGTCAGGCATTGGCTTTATTGGATCGGACTTCGCCATCTTGTTGATTACGGCACTGCTTTATTCGACGTAGTCAGGATACCTACTTAAGTTTATAAACATCAAACTTGATTGTAGTTATGGAAAAGTTTATCAAAATTAAAAGCTGGATTAATAATATACAAGTAAATATATATTTTAAATGAGCTAGCCGAAATTTGATCCATAGGGACTCATTAATCAATAACAGATAAAATATTACTTCCTTAATTCATTAAATGGATGTACTCAAAATTCATTTATCAAAAATAAATAAACGAATGTTTTGTATTCCACATTATGCAGATTGAATATTACATGTATTGAGAATGAACCTAAAAGGAAAAAATTTCGGAGAAAAAAGTTCACGCTTTCGCTTATTAATCTAACAATATTTGTGGGATTCGACCTAACACATAGAGATATTGGTGAAAAAACTCCAATGCTTATTTGTACATTAATTATTTAATTGTATAAATTAGAAAGTATATTGTATTTATAAATAACGTTTGTAATCATACTACTTATCTAGCGGAGCTCTTTTGAAATAAGAGTAATATTAAATTAACCCATTTAAAAGTATCAGTATGAATACAGAATTAAAAATGTTATCAATGTCAACGGCGACCAGATTTCTTTATTCAATAGCGGTAATTCTTTGATGTGAACTTCAAATCGTCGATTAATTGAAAAGGCTTTTCACAGTAAATAATTGAAAATCGAATGAAATTACCCGTACATTTGCCCTCCGCAACAGTCCATACTCAGAACATCAGAAAAGCCTTACCCTTATCCGATATGTTTATTACTCCCTTACATGCCTTCAAAAGTTTATAAAATATAAGTAGAAATTGGCTGGTATTAAATCAAGTTCATTTTCTTTCAAAACTGAACCTAATTATATTTATCGTCTAGTAAAGAAAATTATTTCAAGAATAATTTTTGCAAGCTTCATTTAAGAATTTGAATATATTCATGCTAAGTTTTTAGTGAATTATGGCCATTGTACTGAAATAAAAAACAAGAAAATACTTACGATCACTGGATTTGGAAGAGATTTATCATCATTAATGATAATAGACTTGACACTTTCTAAAGTCTCTCTGCACTCCATTTAAGAATTTCTAAATATATATTTAATAAAAATAGACAGTATATTTATTGATAGAAGAAATTAGGTGGCCATTTAATCGTAGGTAAATCTTACATTATTACGAAGGTAGTTTAATAAGTACGAAATCAATAAAATAGTATTATGTATTGTAATGTTTTACAAACACTTTGAAATGAATAAAAATTTTGTTTAACACTAGAACGGCCAAATGTGTCAAAAGTAACTTAAACTAAAATTTTGCTCATTTCCGCATATATTCGTTAAAAACAACAGCAGGTATATGCACCAAACAAATTATCTATTTGAATTTGTATGTGTAATTCTTTTTTCAGTCTATTTTGAAATTCTGTATGAAAAATAATCCTAAGGAGTAATGGCGTTTCTAGTGTTAACAAATAAATGCATTATTTTGTGCATGCAAGATATTCAAAGCTCAGATGAAAAAATAACTTTAGAACAAGGAAAAGTGCAATATATATATATATATATATAATCAGGAAAAATCACCAAGTCTATAATGCTACGTTTAGACTATGTGGTCACATTTTTGTGAAATCGCACGTCGCGATGTGACGTGATTTTGTAAATTTTCTTTCTGCTGATCACGTAGTTTAACCGTGGCCTAAGAAATTTGTAAAGTGCAAAATATTAAGAGGTGCTTCACTTGTAGACTAGGATACGATTCATATTTAGACTTCTTTTTACAATTAAAAAACTGGAAAAATATTTCAAGTATATTAGTTGAAAATAGGAGCAAAATATTACCTCAATTTTTAATAACTTAGTAGTATAAATTACAAAATGTATTATGAAAAATATATATACTTGTGAATGTGAACATCTGGCGACACGTAACATGCTCTCTGTGTTTGAAAGAAACAGAAGCCTTTTATTGTATATTATAAAATTTCAAAAAAAATTGCTTTTATCATATTGAAAACGTTAAATGCAAACACTTGTTCAGCCAGCACATGGTAACGAAAAATTTCTACAATAATGTAATTGTTTCATCAATTTCACATATTTGGGTGAATGACCAAATTTTTGAGTGTGACCTTTATCATGAGTTCAAGTACTTAAAAATGTTTACCAACTATTTAATTTTTTAAGATTTTCATAAAAACTGGATACATTTTGAAACTGAAGCAGTTTTATACAACTAGAATTGTGTTTATTCTTATAGTACAAGTCTTATTAACCCTAGCACAAACAGGTTGACCTCTCAAAGTATTTTGCAAAACCAATTTATCTTCAAGATATTGAGTTTAATTTGATTTATATTATTTTATATTACATTACCGCTATTGGTGAGTAAAATTGATATTTTGACAACATAATTTATTGTTTCTTAAACGCCTTACAAATCAAAACCAGGACACCTAGGAGTCATATTAATGTAAGTAATCTAAAAATTCATGTTCTATGCTATCCATGTCAAAATACTACTGCCATTTACAAATTCAGTGCTTAGGCCAGTAGGAAATGTGATTACAACTTAGCATTTCAAAAGTGAAATTTGATATGAGTCCTGTTGGGGATATGTAGGGTGTTTCAAAAGTCTTGGGAACATTACAAATGCGTATATCTCATGAACTATTCTAGGTAGAAAAATGAAACTGGTGCCACTTTAAAGCTTGTGTAATCAAGTTTTTGATCCTACTAATGATTTTTGTCTTATATTTTCAGGTGCAGTAATGACGTTCTCTCAACAAGAAAGGCATTTTGCGTCCTTCAATTTACAAAGACTGAATCGTGGACACGTTTTCAGCGTGCATTTCGCATGAAATTTAAAAGCCCCTGAAAGAAAATCTATTGTCAGATGGCATGCTAAGTTTGTGAAAGTTGGGTGTTTGTGCCCAAGTAAGCGAACAGGTCGCCCTTCAACTTCAGAAGATGCAGTTGAGCAAGTTCGAACAGCCTTTCAGCGGAGCCCCATAAATCAGTGAGAAGAGCCAGCAGGAACTTCAGCTTGCTCCAACAACTGTCTGGCCTGTCTTGAGGAAACGACTGCAAATGGTACCTTACAAGCTGAAGTTGGTCCAAAAGTTGAACGACACTGATAAGCCCATTCGCCGTGACTTTGGCATTGCAATGCTAGATGTCTACCGTATGACAAATGGTGCTCATATTGAGCAACTTTGAAGATTCCCCACAAAACTTGAAACTTTAACCTTTCCAACGGTGCCAATTTTATTTTTCAACTCCTAATAGTTTTTGAGTTATTAAAAATCGTTATGTTCCCAAAACGTTTGAAACACTCTGTATGATTTGTGATTTTGGCTAGAATTCAACACATTCTTTGATTGCAGAAAATAATGATGAATTTTATCATAGCTTGCAATTCTGACGATAACAAAGGAAATAGCATCAGGTTATCCTGTGTGCCTTGTCATAAAAAGCTGAAATTCTCTTGGAAATTATTTTACTATTACGACCTTTCATTTATGTCATTGGTTCCTTACTTAATTTCCGTCTAAATATAGAAATATAACGTCTCTATTTTATAGGATAAAATAAATCAATTTGCATAGATGAAATTTCCATGAAAATAAAATAACGTTATTGCTATATATTAATTGTTAACAATCTCCTCGTTTGATTCACTTAGTTACATGATTCTTTTTAGATAACAGCGAAGTAAGCCATAGGAAATATTTTGTGAACATGCAAAATAGTTTCTGACATTGTTAATATATATCAAATAGAATGTAACATACGTGTAATAGAATGTAAAATTCCAAATAGGAAATAAAGGTCGATGATGCTATTCTAATTCATTAGATGATAAAAATCAATTGTCAAATAAATCATTTCGGCTATTTAGAAGATAAGTAGTCATAAGACGAACTGTATTTATGATATCGTCTCTTAAAATTCAAAGACCTTTTTTGAGATGACTAGACCACATTATCTCAATTTGACTAAATAACATACACATGTAAATTAAAATAGAGCTCATAATCAGAAGATCTCTATTATCTTATGTAATGTTAAATGCTTATTACGCCTTCCCAGACTTTTTAAGTTTGCAAATTTTCTTCAAATATATCTTCAAGATATTGTTTGCATTTGTAAAATTTGTGTTAACAAGTAAGTCCTTAATAACTACATTATCCCTGTCGTCCTGATCGTAGGCATGGCGAACACCGAGGTGTACTTATTGCAATACAAATCTGTTTCTGTATCTATTGATAAAATTTTGCTTGTGTAATACTATTATTAAAGCACTGGTTATATTTATCTTCTTGAATGCATTTGCAAATACTAAATTATGTGAGATTCTTGGTATTGAACTGATATGCAGAGAAAGCATGTTCAACTATATCTGGAAACCCAATTACCCATAATTTATAAGCAATTGTCAAATTGGGATTAAGACCCATTGAAAAATGCCTGCAAATATAGTGGAACTAAGGATAGTAAAATATTCGAACATTGCAATGTTAGATTTGGAATAATCTTCTTAAGTAGAACTTTAACTAAGAATATAAATTTGATATATATATTACAAAGGCTATACAACACTGTACCAGGTTAATACCAAATTCCTCCAAAATAAATCATATTGAGAGTGGCATCCTTCGTAAGGACTATTATAATTAACCGTTTGCTGCTAAATATTAGAAAAAGATAAATTGCTATTATTTGAATTTTTTTAAATGAAATTCTGAATATTTATTTGCGACATTAACAATAACTTACAATTATAATATATCCGATGAGTTGAGACTGTAGCCAAAGTGTTATTGTGCGAGAGAATTTATGAATGCAATCTGATAAAATCATACCTAACTAATAAAATTTTTTAAATAAAAATAAATCAGCTACTAGAATAACATTAATATGAAAATTAATGAAAATGTTATTTCTATATATAAAATTTTTTAAATATTTTTTTCCTGCTATGCATTATTCAAGTATATCTAAATGTCTTAGAAATTTCAGCTTTATAGGATTCAACATTAAAAATCAAGAATTTGAAATAATTATAATTTTAAGGTTGACTTTTTCAAAAATAGAATAGTGCTCCAGAAAAACATATGCAAAGGTTTTACAACATAGTGCCTATCTCAAAAGCGTTTTTCTGTAGATGTACCATATAGAATATTTGCTAAAGAAACATTGTATTCTCAAAAAATATTTAAATGTTGACATTTCACGTTAATTATTAAACTCCCACTTGTTTTCTAATTTATTGTTCTATAATTTCACAGCCTTCTAGTTTCTTTGTTTCTGTGTCTTTGTTACTAATACAATTTTGATAACAATTGACATAAAATTAGAGAATTAATTATTTTAACATTGCAATGCTGAGCATTTTCCGAGATACTTGGAATTTAATTTACACCTTTGTGAGAAACCTTTAGAAGAATAATGATGCTATTGATGTATCATTAAATCTCCTGTCTTATTTACATTTTCACATGTAATTAGTCAATTCCTTTCTATTGGAAGCTACTTCCTTTCATTTTTCGTAGTCACAAATGTCATGTTTCTCTAATTACACTATGGTTCATCAACGGCTTATTAAATTTTTAGAAAGATTTTTTTTAGTTACAGGTTAAAGCTTATGTAAATTTCCAATTGCTTAGCAAAAATATACATTGGGCAACCTTTATTTAGGGATTATGGTTGTTTTCAGATTTACTTATGATTAAAATAGGAAATTTTTTATGACAATTTAATATACATATATATATACATATATATACATGTATATATATACATATATATATATATATATATATATATATA